>VMDO01018661.1:0-41634 GCA_007922755.1 Pedetes capensis
AAAACTACTTTAATAAAAGAAAAAAGAAAAATAAACTCAAAGTAAAACTTTGGACCTATAACCATATAACACAATATTCATGGAGGAATTTATGAATATGAATGATCTGGTAACTAGTTAACAAACCTAACATTTATTTAACCATTTGGGATATAGTTTGTTTCTTGGAGCACATAGGATTTTCCATCAGCCACTTTCACTCATTAGTTACTAGCTAACAGCTAAATTTAACTAGCCGTTTAAGGGAAAACCACCAAATTTATGTGAAGGTCACTTATATAAGAGAAAACAATTAATTGCCAGTAATAGCAAATGATAAGTTTTTTATCATTTCCCATCCAGGATCTGAATGGGTGAATAACTAAAACATTGTAACTTTTAGGAACAAAAAACTTTTAATGCACATCAGTGTGTGTTGGCTTTTGTGCATGTTTATAGCTGTAGAAAGAGGGTAGAAAGTAAATACTATCTTGAAAGAGTTGGAAACAAAGATTAGGGAGAACAGAAAGAAGGACTGGAAGAGGCCGATAGTGAAGTGGGAACAGAGTAAAGGCAGGAGAGAAGGAGGAGGCAGTGAGGAAGCAGCAAGAAAATGAAAGAAATAAGCATTATTTTAAAATGCACAATTTATGGATAATTAATCCCAACATGAAGAAGATATTAAATAGAAAAGAAATATGCAAGTCAATACTGGCTCCATTTTAAGAATTAGCAAAAGAACAAATAGTCTTGACTCTAATAAATTTATAAAATAATAGTCTTGACTCTAATAAATTTATAAAACTGTTGCTCAAAACTATAGAATATTTTTCCTACTTGTAAAGAACAGTGTATTATTCTTACACAAAATGTAAACTAAAGTTGAAATTTTGTCTCCTTTTAATAAAAATATGAAATTAACTCTCAGAGAGGGAAATCATTCTGGGTGCTTATAGTGTGGGTGAAAACTGTTATCACCGGATTTACATTAAATGAACTTCTTTCCTCTTAGGATAGGATGATTGGCAAGGATTAAGGTTGTATTACTAAAAGAGTTCTAAGCCAAGCTTCTCTTTTTCATGAATAATACCTACTCCCTTATTTATTAATGGTGTTTTTGACAGTTGACAGTTCAAGAAATATATGTGCTACCCTATTAACTATTAAAATTCTCTGTTTAGATAAAATGGAGAAGATAGTATATTTTTCCACTTACCCAACCATTTATGTTAAAATCATGGATTGGAAATGAATTTAGTCTAAGAAAGTTATAATTAAAGCAATACATGCTTGTAATTTCTGATTTTTTCCCTTAGAAAACCCAAGACAGCATTGATTGCAGGAAAAAAGTTCCAGAGGTTACCAAGGAATATTTAAACTTTTTCTAATATTAGTCCCCCCTAATGATCTATTTATATATTACTGATGAATCAACTAGATAGAAATATTACCTCTGTAGTTAATTTTAGCCTCTGTTGAACTTATATCTATCTATCTATCTATCTATCTATCTATCTATCTATCTATCTATGTCTATATACTTCTACATCTCTTTAGCTAAGTAGCTATCTGTTTAATTGTATTTATATGAAAAAATGAACCTTGTTTTTCATGTATTAATATTATATTTTCAGTATATGGGTTTTCTAGCATGAAAAGAAATTATTGTCTTCAAAAATAATAGTGTTAATGTCCAAATAGCAAGTGAGTACAGAGAGTGTCATGTCAAGTGAATTATTTCCTTTCAGAATAGCTGCCTCCTGGTGAAAATGGGAGCTGAAAAAATATACATTTTGATTATGTTGATCAGTGAAACTATAGCTGCCAGCACCACTCTCTACATAGAGAAATTTCATGGTATGGGTTTATCCAAAGGAAGGATAAAGGGTCTTCTGCTCTGCCTTTCTCTGTCTCACCTCCACTTAGCCTTAGCATCAAAGAAGGTGAAAATGTTAGACTAAAAAGAACAACAAAAAAATGGAACACTTCATTCTTCAATACTATGAAGACATATTTGCCTTCTAGTTATTCTTCTGGTGTTTTTGAGAAAAATGATACTAAGCCTAGAAATCTTGGCTTGAATCTAGAATGAAATAAGACATTGGAGTGGTGCCAGGCATAGTGGCGCACACCTGTAATCCCTGCAACTCAGGAAGTGGAAGCAGGAGGATCGCAAGTTTGAGACCAGAGGCAGTCTGTGTAATTTAGTGAGACCTTGTCTCAAAAAGTAAAAAACTGGGCTGGGGGTGCAGCTCAGTTGTACAGCACTTGCAAAGCATGCAAGCACAAGGTCCTGGATTCAACTTCCAGTACCGTAAACACACACACACAAAAGGAAATTGGAGTGACTAGAATAATTTCAGTGAAAGGTAGGAATTGAGAAATTTTTCTTAGGAAGTAGGTTATGTTTAAAAAGTAAATAGTTATTTAAATATATACCTGATTACAGTCTCAGCAACATTTTTTTTAATTAAGGTTCTGTTGACCTTTCTGTGTGGGCATCTTTTCTCTGTCCCTCTGCTACCGGGCAGTGGTTCAGAGTCTTCCTGCAGGACTTGGGTAAGAGCCAGTGGCAAGGTTAGAAAAAGCTTCAAGAAGCCAGCTATACAAAAGGAGCAACAAACTTTATTAAACAGCCAAATAACTGGATCTGGTGCTACAGCTCTGAGAGTCTGCCCTTCAAGGAGGCAAATCCCTCAGCTTTGCCTCTAGTGCTGGGTCCAGAGGCTTTTCTAATCCTCTGTTTCTTGAAGATCTCCACTGGACCCTGCTGATGTTGATTATAGTCTTCTTTGTTGCCAGGTATCTTCTCTATTGATTGTAGTCTTCCTCTCCTTCCCAGTCTTTGTTAGTCTCTCTGTCATCTCTGTTCTTTCTCTGGATCAGGTCTGTCTCTCTCTTGATCAGATGGTCAATGGTGTGGAGCCAGCCGACCCAGCAAGGCCTGCTTATATATATACCCTTTGGGTAACTGTCCTAACTGCCATTGACTGGTCAGTATCCAATCGTGTAGCAGTGTGTGGGACTGGGCAGGGCCAATCAGGACAGATATGTAAATAGTAGGTTAAAGCAAATATAATATTTGGGCCAATAAAAGGGTGTTCTTTAGTAACCAATCAGGGGACAAGATGAGGGTTGGGCACAGCCAATAAGGCAGCAGGGGGTCTGAGTAGGCAGGGACCATCTTGGCTCACTGGGCAGCCAAGAGAGACCTGGATGTAGGACAAGGGTCAGTGGGAGTCATCATGCCTTGGAGCATAGATCTTAGTCCTCCAGGCAGGCTAGATAGGTCCCTATGACAGTGGTCCTATTTAAGATCCCTACATCTCTGAAGTACAACAGAATTGGGCCCAATGTAACATGTCATCTTTTAAACCTTTCTATTTTGTTAGGTGGGCTGGGATTTAGCTCAGTTGGTAGAGTGCCACTCTGAAGTCTCTGAGGTCCTGGCTTCGATTCCCAGCAACACAAAAATGGGAGAAGGATGTGTCAATCCACTCGTGAGGCAATGCTCAAACAATCTGCCACTGAAAACCCTTTGAGGGTGTTAGGTGCCTTCGAGTCAGGTCCAACTCATAGCGACCCTCATGTTTTTCAATGACTGTTTTGGGATTACTCTGGGAGTGGATTGCCATGTCCTTCTCCAATTTTTGCAGTGCTAGGGATTAAACTCGGTTCCTCAGAGAGTGCAGAGAAGCACTCTACCAACTGAGCTAAACCCTAGCCCCAAGCTTCTCTATAGATAACCATTAATGTCTAATATAATTCAGTAGTAACTTTCCTGGAAGTTTCCACTAGTTTATTTTGTAGATATTTTCAATGTGGCTGGATTCTGAGCTTGTTTTATCTATTATTTTTGTTTTTCTCAGAGGTTTTCCACATTTGGTTCAGAATATACTTTACTCCCAGTTGACTATATAATTGTTGTTGTTGTTAGGTGCCCTCGAGTCGGTATCTGACTCATAGCAACCCTCACAGAGTTTTCAATGGCTGACTGTTTCGGGATTGCCTTGGGAGTGGATTGCCAGTTCCTTCTCCTATTTTTGCGGTGCTGGGAATTGAACTCAGGACCTCAGAGACTGCAGCGCAGCACTCTACCAACTGAGCTAAATTCCAGCCTGACTATATAATAGCTGAGGTATATTGACAATTACTCTTAGTATTTTTGAACTATAGATGTTATTTGTATATTAACTCTAGAATTTTTTCTAATCCAAAAATAATTAAGCAAAAACTTTTGGTTCAATTTCTGCTTTCAGTATGGTAAGGTATATATTGTAACTAAAATATTTACTTGGGGGCTCTTGTCTTTGAATAGAAGATCTGTTTAACCTGCTTTCACTTTCCAAAGATAAAGAGGTATTTTTCTTTTTTTCTCATTTTTGTTTTCCTTTCTGTAGTATCAAGCAGCTGTCATATAAATAATGAAAGGCAGAATTTCAAAAGGATGTATTTTTTTAAAGTTCTAATAGATTACCATTTTTGCATGGAGTAGAACTGCCTCTTTAATGATTTCCAGATAATGGGGCTGATTTCCTTTCGGTTTCTCTCTTTGTACATGGTGATCTGACTTATGATGAGCAGTCATTTTGGGGTTAACCTTTCCATTTAGACTTTCTTTATTAAGAGGTTATCTGAGCTAGTAATGTTCTTGGATTTGAGTTATGATAATTATGATGGAATATTATCAGATATTAATTGGAGATCAATAGTAACCAAATTATTAGGTTCTCACCTGCTGTTTTCTTTTCTTTCAAGGATACACATTTACATGGAAGCTATTCCCATGCATTTATTTAGAAACTTGGCATAGACTGATCAATAACCTCACACCTTCTCTACAGCTTCTCACACTCACACTCCCTTACCTCTCAGCACACATTTACATCTAAGCATAGGAGTAGTAGTACTGATGTGCTCAGCAGTAGGCAAGATAATTTCCTAAGTGCTCAAAGAAATCAGCTATTCTGATAGCACTATCTTTTAAACAAAAAAGATTAAGGAATGCTTGAGAAGTCAGTTCCAACCTAAACATCTCTTTTTTAAGGGGACCATCTTTGTCTCTGAGGATTTGAAGGGTGTTTGGCATCCTTTTGTAGGGAGCTGGGCATACTCCAGGAAATACTCCCTTAGGGATATTTCTTTATAGTCACTGCTAACAGATCTCTATGCTATTGTGGAAAAAAAATCAATAATACAATGGATATGATTTCACTTCTGTTTGGTACAGTTTATATGCACAAGATAAAATTCCTCATACTTTTGCATTGAAATTAAGATACCACAGACTTTATTAAAGTTGTTTAGGGACTCAGTTCCTGAAGGTTTCTTTATAAAGTCACTTTCCCAGAATGTCTTTCCCCTTTGTCCCTGGGCTGGTTACCTATGTCTATCTATGGTCAGTAATTGCAGCATTTACCTTGCCTTAATGCTCTTGGAGTTTTATTACCTGTATATTTTATGACTCTCTCACTCCCTGTGTCCCCCTAGGTGATAAGTCCCTGAGATTCATACTCAACACTGGCATAGTGCTAGCACAAGCTCTAATGCTCAAGTTGTATAGATGTATACTGCTTTGGGATATCATAATATCAATCACCATGTACTTGCCGACTTTACCACTCCTGTCCTTCAATCAGTATGAATCTACTTGGCTGCAGTGTTTTGATTAAAATGTCATCTCTTCCTGAAAATAATCATGCTATATTTAGGAGAAAATATCACCCAAAATTATTCCCTCATTCTCATTATGCAGGAATTCCTAGGCCAGTTGTATTCACTAAGAAATCTAATGTATTGAGAATAAAAGTTCTAGTTTACTAAAATTATTCATGTGGTGGTTATGAACTTAGCTAGAAGCTAACTTTCCTATTTTATTTTAGAAAATTATATCTTAATTTTATGCTGTATTTATTGTTGGGTATATAATAAATTTACATGATTAAAAATTCAAAAGTATAAAGAATTAATAACAAAATTATCTGGTGTTCTCTGGACCATCCACTTTGTCCTTCTGATGGCAACCAGTGCTGCAGTTTCATGGGTATTCCTCCTAAACTAATTCTTTGTGAATATACATACATAAAAGGTACATTAATTTCTCCCCCTTTGAAGTGAATATTGGTATATTATACATGTTTTGTTAGCCCTTAGAATTTGCACTTAATATGTTATTGTGACCCTATGCTATTGATAAGAGAGAGCATCCTCATTTATTTTTATGGCTACACAAACTTTTTGTTATAGTCTGTACACAAGCTGAGATTTTTTTCCTTGAGCTTAACTTATGGAGTACAAATCCAGAAGACATATATACACAAGTCAATAATGTCACCAAAACTATATGAAAGATATCAGACCATGATCCATGGCAAGCCTCTCTGCCATCGTACCCTGTTGTAAAAGTGACTGAAGGTTATTAACTTACTGTAATAGAAGTCAGATATCTGATTTAGTTGGATATATCCATTTCAAAAGGAAAACCCATGATTTTTTGTGTATACTCCTTTGTGTACCTTACTTTAACCCTTTGCCATTAGTTTGGACATAACAATACTTAATACTAGTGACTAATGGCAGTAGATTGTCTGTCTGGTGGCAAAACAAAGCAGCCCAGAACTAATCAGCAAGATACAATCAGGTATATGCCAGAGATGAGGGGTAATTTTTGTTTTTACTCCTCTGTCTCTCTGGAGTTTCCTCTTTGCAGTAGATTTAGGTCATGTCTAGATTTACTGGAATTAAGCTTTATCTATTGCATTCTTTATAGGGCAGCATCAGCTAAACCTGGTGCTGAAAAACAGCATTTAGGAAAGATTAATGCATTTTATACCTTTAAAAAAATAACATAGGCAGTACTTTTTGTTCTTTACTTGAAATTAGAAAGGAAATATTTTTGAAACTTGGTAAGTGCCATTGAGTCAGATCTGACTCATAGTGACCCTCATAGAGTTTTCAGTTCCATCTCCATAGCTAATTATCATTCTCCCTAATTTGAAGATGCAGATAATATTGAGAGAGAACTTTCTCTCTGCCAGGTACTATTTTTAGAAATCTAACTGTGTTAATGGGAGACGGACCGGCAACACACTCCTAAAAATCAATCTGCCATTGAAAACCCTATGAATAGCAGACAGAGAAGCACTGATAATAGTGTTTTGCCTGTTGTACATAGGGTCTCTATGAGTCAGATTCTGACTTGACAGCACCTAACAACAATAACAACATGTGTTAAAGCCTGCAGCCATACTACTGTGGCATCTGATCCCGTCAGATCTTGGAAGCTAAACAGGATTAGGTTAGTTGGTACTTGGTTGGGAGACTGCCTGGGAACACCAGGTGCTGTAGACTTGTGAGACAGACTCAACAACCCACAAAAAAACAAAAAAACAAAACAAAACAACAACAACAAAAAAACAATCAGCCATTGAAAACCTTATGAATACCAGGGAAACATGATAATAGTGTTTCTGGTCGCTGTAAATCAGACTCTGACTCCATGGCAACTAACAACAACAACAACAACATGTGTTAAGTCTTTGAGTCCCTAGGAGTTAGGTCTTGTTATTCTCTCATTTTATAGAACAAAGAAGCTGAAGAGCAAACTTTAGTAACTTGTTTAAGAAAAGTGAACTAGGACACAGTAAACCAGAATTTAAGACACACAACAACAAATAGGAAATTTGGTTACGGTGCCATTACTTTTTATTGCTGAATTTATATCACTTCCCAGATAAGGAAATACTAGTTCAAAAACCTTGTTATTATTAGGTGCTGTGGAGTCCTCTCCAAATAATAGTGTTCATCATAGGGTTTTCAATGGCTGATTGTCTTGGGATTGTTTTGGGAGTGGGCTGCCGCTTCTTTCTGTTCAAAAACCTTGAAGCTATGAATCTGCTACGTGAAAAGCTACAGTTTGAATCTAAGTCTGACACCAATTCCTATTCAGTGTAATTCAGCATCTGTATGTGTATATATGTGTGTGAGAGAGAATAAATATGGAAATATACATAAATGTGGATGATAATATTTGCAATTACTTATGTGATATTGAGGTGAATTTTCTTTTGAATCTTTGCTGAACCATTATTGTGCTCCTTAAACTGTTTCATAGTTTTATGCCACGGTTAGTCATGCATTCGCTTCTACATAGACGTCTGAAAAGTTCTCTATTTGAGGTCTGTTCAAATTTTATTTCTTCTGTGAAGACTCCTCTGGTGATACCTCCCCCCACTCAGCATATAGGAGAAATCAGTTATCAGTCTCTCATTATCCCTCCAGTATCTTTCTATATAACCTAGTTAAGGTATTTATCAACACTTTATTCAGTGCATTTGTTTATACCCATGTGTTTTCACCCTCCTTATGTTGCAGAACCTGTTCTTTGCTTCATCAAGATCTTTCTCTGTGCCATCCATCAGCCCTTGCCTGGTCTGAGTGCTTCCAACACAGCCTTAAATGACAGTCAACTCCAGTCTCTATTTGCCTCTGTAGGTCCTTTGAGAGTATCTCAGTCTGTGTCACTCCATTGTTAGCTTTCACCCTCCACCTCTCCGGCACTGAAAATGAGCAGATCATCTGCATTTTTATTCCTGCAGAGGAGCAAAGTTATTTGGATTTCCCTGAAACATTCAGGAAGGGCTTAATGGATGGTCACTTCTTAAGCCTTCTTTGAATTTGGATTCTCATACTTTTTGTCTCTGTGTAGTAGAGGAGTGAGTTTGCCATACTCACTGTGTGAAACAAGGAACATTTTTCAGGTTAAACACTATCAATGAATTATCTAAATTTTCTTCTTCGTGTGATCAACACCAAGCCAAAAATATCTAGCCTTTTTGGAAGAAATCAAAATAGTACAACATTTTCTTCTGACGTCCAAACACACTAGCAAACTGGGCTGGCTAAACATCTGCTTGATTGTCTTTCCTGCTGGAAGTATGACAGGATTGACCCACATGTACTGACTTCATGAAGTACACGCTCATTATCTGTGTTGTCTGTCATAGGGAAAGAGCAGAATGGAAGGGTTGAGGGAAAGGTTAAAAGACACAGGATCAAAATGTAACACCATGTTCCAACATTGTTTCAAACTATGTGAAGAAGAATAAATACAAAAAGAGAAAAATGAAAATCAAAGGCAATGAGAAAAAGAGCAGCTGGGGATTTTTTTTTTTTTTTTTTTTTTTGTCTTTTAGAATTCAAGAATTAATAGAGTCAGCAGTGCTTTATTAATGGTTTGTCTCTGTTTGTCTGTCTCACACTTTCCCCTCCTTCCTTCCTCCCTCCCTTCCTTCCTTTCATTTTATGGCAAGAGTGTTCCAGAGATTGTTACAGTAGTGGATCTGTTTGAGGATGAATGTTTCTTTCATTTTCTCAATTGACTAGTACAGTTCCAAATGGCAAATATTTTAAACCCCAGTCTTTGATGCCCTTTCTGATCCCCACCCTAGGCCCAGACACAAAGAGAGTAAGATCACAATGTTCTTTTTCCTTTCTCCCCTTGACAAAGAAACTGGCATTTCCCCATGTTTCTTCCTAAAGCATACATTTATAATAATCAAGACTGTGTTCTTATATGTCCTGTTTCCATGGAATCTATAGAAAGCCTGAAGTATCCAGGATGCCCTGTTAGCCCATAAAACCATTATCAGATTTCCAGTCTCTTGAACCTAGCTTAGATCTTCAGAAGTATAATGCAGGGCAGTTTTCAGCAGAGAAACTCTGCATGAAGAGCTTTTTAAACGTTAAGCTTCTAAACTTTCACTATCCCTTTGATGATTTCACACCCTGACTATTTTTGCATCTTCCTGACATTTGCAGTTCCCTTGAGGCATATGTTACAGTACACATACTACCCTTGGTTAGATGATCACAAGTTTAGATATTTGTGAATATTTGGGCTCTGAAGGAAAATGACTACAGGCAAGCATACTTGTCAACATAATCATAAAAAAATCTCAGACGATTCCATTTGCATGTATCCACATGTGGGAGTACTTAGTTTGTTTTCCCTCATATGATTCTTTTTCTTTATTTTTGCTACTGTTAGTTGGTTTTGCTTTGGATGTCCCTTTCTATTCACTTATTTTTAAGTCCTAGTAAATTGGTCATGGAGATTTTCTGAGTTGGTGAGATTGTGCCGGGTGTAAAACATGATGGTACTGAACATAAAATATACTTTTCTGGAGAGAAATTTGAAGTGTCTAGGAGCATGTTAACTCTACTCCTTCCCCAATAACATGCATGAAATGCTCAAGTGAAGTTTGTCTTTGGTGCTTTTAGAAAAAGCTCAAAATCCCTGGTAGAATTGAATACTTTAGAAACATATTAATAAAGGAATAGATATGAAAATAAAGCTGGTTTAGGCCTAATCTTTTGCTTTCCAAGTAAACAAGTAAATAGCAGAACAGCTGAATGAATAGACTGTTATGTTTCGTAAGACTGAACCTGCAAATGGACATGGAGAAAATGAAGAAAATTTGAAATTACCTTTTGTTATTGAGAAAGTTGAATAGCTCCTTTAAAAGTACCATTAAAATTCAATATTATTCTAAATTATAATATTATAATAGTAGCAAGCATGTTCTCTAAAATATAAAAAGATGATTTAGTCTTCATACTTTTTCCTTTATTGCTAACACACCAACAAAATAATTTTATTGCGCCAAAAGACTTAAAATTGAGGTCACATTTTTTTGTTTTTCTCTCATTCCTTTTTACAGACTCTTTTCTCTGGTTATTGGGAAGCATAAAATATACAGCTATCTGACTTTGCATATTAAATGTTAATTTAAATTATACTGCATTCAACTACTTGAGTGAAAATAGTTTTATTATTATATGATTTATAGTTGACAAGATTCTAGGACCTCTTACCAACTATTTTTCCCTTGCTGTATTACTTCCCCTCATTTTTCTCATCTGTAAAATGGTGGTAATAATAGCTCCTAACCCTACCCTAACACAAAGGGTAGGGGCTGGGATTTAGCTCAGTTGGTAGAGCGCTGCGCTGCAGTCTCTGAGGTCCTGAGTTCAATTCCCAGCACCACAAAAATGGGAGAAGGACCTGGCAATCTACTCCCAAGGCAATCCCGAAACAGTCTGCCATTGACAACCCTATGAGGGTCGCTATGAGTGGGATACCGACTCCACAGCACCTAACAACAACAACAACAAACACAAAGGGTAAAAGATTAGACATATATTGTTAACACACTTGGCAGTCAATAATATAATGGCTATTACCATTATTTTGTTGTGGGAAAGATATATGGGGACATAAGTAATTATTCAAATCACAAAATAAGTTAATAATTTTATGATTTATTTTCCTTGTTTATTAGTTTACCATCTACTATATTAAGCACATTCCATAATGGCATAAAGACTGAAACTAAGTAGAGCTGGCCTTCAGCAGATATGTTGGCCTGCACTATACTCATCTGTGTGTCACCATTCACCTGCTTCATTGTGACATGCTGGTTCTCCCTCTGACTCACTACATTACTTCATTGTTAACTCCTGTTGATCCCTCCTCACTTGTCCCAAGTCTTTGCCTTTCTTTTTTTTACCATTTAATCATCACTAGTTGAGGGCTTGCTTGCTTCTGACACTTTCATTTCATGTTCTATTATAAATTTAAGATATCTTTTTATTATTACTGTAAAAGTAAAATGATCTGTGGTTATATTTTCTTTTGGTTTTTGGTTTTATGAGACAGAGCCTTGCTGTGTAGCCCATGTTGGCCTGGAACTGTGTAGCCTAGGTCAGCCTCGAGCTCATATTGATCTTCTTGCCTCAGGTCCCTGAGTGTTCACCATATGCTCAGCTAAAATCCTCTTTTTCTTTTTCTTCCTTGTCATTTCTTAAATTGACAAATAAAAATTGTAAATATTGATGATAGACTAAACTTTTAATCCTATATTCAACTGTTTTGAACTTCAAGTTGTCATTGGGATAACTTAATGCTGAACTAAAAATTGATCAAATTTTTTGTATATTTATATAAGTTCCTAAAGTTTGGATGTCCTGATATTAATCTAGAAGCAATCTATTCAGGAACTCTCTTCTACACTTTGCCATGGAGGAAAAAGTTATTGACTAGATGCCATCCATGGGAAATTTAAGATTTAGGATATTTTCTTTCCCTCCACTTTACCCTCACTTCTATTCAATGAAAGAGATTTTTATCCATTATATGATCTTTAATATTTCATAGGGTTTTATCACTTTAGTTTAAGTATACTTGCAAAGATAACCTCAAATAAATCACTTAAAGAATGTATTTAGGGAGGGAAGAGATTATATTTAGAACACTCAACTAAATGAGTTTTATCAAAAACTCAAGAAATATTCTACAAAGTACTGACAAGTTGACAAAAATAATCTACACTTTGCTGAAAGTTTTCACATGTAAAATGTTATAAAATATTTTTTTTCTTAAAAATAAATAAAACTTAGTACCTTAGTCTCTGCATACCTGCAGGGAATGCATTCCAAGACAACCTGAAACTGTGGGGAGTACCAAACGAAATATATTTTCCTACACAATACATACCCATAATAAAGTTTAATTTAAAAATTTGGCACAATAGGAGATTTACAACAATAAATAAACTAAAGTAGAACAATTATGATAATATACTCCTCTGATGGTTGGTTGGTTGGTAGGTGCCGTCCAGTCATGTCCGACTCATAGCAACCCTCATAGGGTTTTTCAGTGGCTTATTGTTTCGAGATTGCCTTGGGAGTGGAATGCCATGTCCTTCTCCCATATACTCCTATGATAGGAATAACTTAATACTTGTGAGTTGTTTATCTGGAATTTTCTATTTAATATTTGACCATGGGTAACTGAAACCATGGAAAGCCAAGCCATAGGTAATTGGGACTATTATACTATTTTTCATATACCTCTTTAAATATTCAGTCATCGCAAATCTATTTTCATGTTTGAGTAGAGATTAGTGCTAAATTTTATAAGAGTGCTAATATGTAAATATATATTTATTATATATTTATATATATCAAATATATATATTTATTATATATATATCAACTGAAACTGTTTAAAGAGTATATTTATTATGTCAAATTAAAAAATATTAATGAATCTGTGCCAGATACTCTGCTAATACTTGGTTCTCATAGGCTGTTTGCACACTAGCTTACACCAAAGTTATTAATCTAAGACTCTTAGCAAGGCCATCTGATTGCTAATGTTGCAATCTGTGGAGCTTCAACTACTCCTTTTATTCAAAGCAGATTTCTTAAAGAAAAAAAAAAAAAAACTACAGGACTAGTAGCTTTTCAAAGGCCTGGCTTTAAAGAGGATAACACAGACTTCTATCTGAAAAGGAGGATAAATAACTCTCTTCAGCTTGTAGAAACATTTGGAAGATAGCCTTCTAGACCCCATTACTCAGAAGATTGCATGCTTTTTTAAGACACAGATTGCACTTCATTGGTCTAGCCGGCCGTGTACACAATACTTTGCCTGAAGTGTGATAATCAATAAATGCCACTTTAATGAATAATATTATAAATGAACAAACATAGTTCAAAAGTCTTCATCACATTTTACATGTTCATTACAGAATCAGAAAGCACAGATAAGCTGCAGTTAGAATTTTGGTTTTGGAGAATTGAAAATACTGAGGTGCAGAAAATGAATAGATTTGATTTCTAGACAAAATTTTAAATACAATAAAAGTTCTTCCTTTTACCTCTACTTCTCTAAAAGTGTTCATAATTTAAAGCTAGTGGGCTCACTGTATTGTTAACTCATTCTAGGAGGTAGAGCTTTTGTAATGTTAGTTAACTGTGATGTTGCTTAAATATTACTATTAATATTACTATTAATATAAATATGATGTTACTTAAATAAGAGTGATGTTACTTAAATATTTAATCACAGCTCTTCAATTTGTAGCTTTTTATATCCATACAAAATTGCTGTAAATCATGAAGAAACTTTAATATAATAAAATCTATAAAATTTTTGTCTTAAAAAGCCTTGTTCACTTAAGGCAAATTTTAAACAGAGAAAGGGTTTAGAAATTTTAAAGTATAGAAAATAAACCAAAATCACTGGGTGAGGTGGCACATGCCTGTAATTCCAGCATCTCGGGATGCAGATGCAGGAAGATCGCAAGTTCAGGACCAGAGGCAGTTTGCATACATAACTTAGAGAGACCCTGTGTCAAAAAGTAAAAAAAAAAGTAAAAAAAAACAGGGGGGAGGGCGCAGCTCAGTGGTCCAGCACTTGCAACGCATGCAGGCATGAGGCCCTGGGTTCAACCCCTAGTACTGCAAAAAAAAAAAAAAAAAAAAAAAAAAAAAAAAGACAAAATAAAATAAAATAAAAATTGAAACCAAATGTAGGATTCCAGCAATAGTTTTTTAAAATTTATTTTTAATCTCCTTTTTAATCCACATATGTACACTGCCATTGCAGTGGTCATTAGCTGCTTGTAGCTTATTGTTATTGTTGGTAGGTACCCTCAGATCTGACTCATAGCGACCGTATGTACAACAGAAGGAAATACTCCCTGAGCCTGTGCCATGTCCAGCAGTATTGTCAGTGCTTCTCTTCTATTGATAGGGTTTTCAATGGCTGATTCTTTTGGGAGTGGGCTGCCAGGTCCTTCTCTCAAGCCTACAGCACCCAGCATGCCCAGGTGGTCTTGCATCCAAATACTAACCAACCCCGACCCTGCCTAAGCTTCTGGGATCTGATGAGATCAGACGCCAGGGTCTTATGACTGTAGATTGTTTTCAGCTATTTACATTAAAATTATTTGAAGAAAAATTAGTTTGTCATTTGCACTAGTCAAACTTTAACTGCTTCAAGCAGCTGATGCTTACTTCATTAGCACAGGTATAGGATATTGTCAGAGAGTTCTACTGAACAGTGCTACCCAACAGAGTTGGGTATTTAGCTCACCAGGAAAGTCAGAAGTGTTACAGTAATCATTATTAAAATTTAGAACATATGTTGTTTTGGTCTTTTGTGCAACAATAACAAAGCGTCATAGATTGAGTAATTTATGTTGTTGTTGTTTTTGTTAGGTGCCGGTCGAGTCGGTATCCGACTCATAGCGACCCTCATAGGGTTTTCAATGGCTGACTGTTTTCGGGATTGCCTTGAGAGTGGATTGCCAGGTCCTTCTCCCATTTTTGCGGTGCTGGGAATTGAACTTGGGACCTCAGAGACTGCAGCGCAGCGCTCTACCCACTGAGCTAAATCCCAGCCCTTGAGTAATTTATAGAGAGCAGAAATTTATTTCTAATATTTCTGAAGGCTGAAAATCCATGATTAAGACACCAGCAAGTTTAGTGTCTGGTGAGGAGTCAAGTCTCTCTTTCCAAGATCAAGACAGCTTGTTTCCAGATTCCGAAGAGAGGACAAATGCTGTGTCATCAAATTGTGGAAGGGATGGAAGGGTAAGAGCTAAGATAACTTCCTCTATCTAGATAGTTAGCATCTTCATGACTTAATCACTTCCCAAAAGACCCTCTTGTTAATATGATTACAATGTTGTTGTTGTTTGTTAGGTGCCGTGGAGTCGGTATCTGACTCACAGCGACCCTCATAGGGTTTTCAATGGCAGATTGTTTTGGGATTGCCTTGGGAGTGGGTTGCCAGGTCCTTCTCCCATTTTTGCAGTGCTGGGAATTGAACTTGGGACCTCAGAGACTCTAGCGCAGCGCTCTACCAACTGAGCTAAATCCCAGCCCATGATTACAATAGAGGTATTAAAATTCAACATGAATTTTGGAGGGGGCACATCTCCAAATTATTGCATCTTTTATGCCGATTACATATTTATATACTTAATAAATATATTCATTTACTCTTGCTTCTTCTCTTCTGCCTTCTCACCTTCCCTCTTTTTGTTTCATTCCTTTCTTTCTCTCCTTATTTCATGCCTTTATTTCTTGTTTTCCCCTTCCTCCCTTCCTTCCATTCCTTTTGAATTTCACTTTTTAAACACATTTATTTTGACCTAAGCCATGAACTTTAAAAAAATTAGCAAGATCCTCTTCCCCTAACAACTTTATATACACTTTAGGGTGTATTTATTTCACCACTTGGATTTGATGTGGATGCTCAGTCCTGATGAGGATTGTGTTAATCATTTCCCATTACTATAAGAAATATGTGAGATCATCAATTTATAAAGAAAAAGGATTATTTGGGTTCACACTTTTGTAGATTTCAGTCCATGATCAGTTGGCTCTGTTGTTCTGGCCTATGGGGAGGCAGCTTACCAAAGAAGGGAGTACAAGTCAGAGCAAAAACTTCATGGTGGATGGTGGAAGAGAGAGAAAGAAGTGGCTGGGGCCTTGCTATCTTCTTCAAGGGGATGTCCCTAATGACCTGTGCCTGAATGATGTCCCTGAAGACCTCTCACTAGGCCTCATATTTAAAAAAATTCCATCATTTCCCAAGAGTTCCAAGCTGGGTACTAGGCATTTAGCAAATGTGTATTGGGTAAAATTACCAATCTGAACATTAGCAAGGGTAAAGAGCACAGGTATGTACTTGCACTCCATGGAAGGACTGAGTTAGTTGTACCTTGGTCTTATACCTAATAATGTCAAATGGGTTTACTAGAAGGGAATCTTAAACGGATTATAAAATTGTAATTGCCCCTGTACAATGATCTGTCTCTGAAGAGAGAAACTAAGTGTTCTCCTTCCTTCCTTCCTTCCTTCCTTCCTTCCTTCCTTCCTTCCTTCCTTCCTTCCTCTCTCTCTCTCTGTCTGTCTCTCTCTCTCTCTCTCTCTCTCTCTCTCTCTCCCCCTCTCTCCTTTCTTTCTTTCTTTCTTCCTTCCTTTCTTTCTTTTTCTTTCAGTGATACTTGGGGAGGATTGAATCCAGCGCCTCACATATACCTTGCAAGTGCTTTGCCATTGAGCTGAACCCCAATCCCTTTTTATTTTGTCTTTTTTTGAAACAAGGTCTCATTGACTTACGCAGGCTGCCTTTGCCCTCAAACTTACAATCCTCCTGCCTCAGCCTCCTGAGTCACAGCAATTACAGGAGGGTGCCATCACATTTTCATCTATGGAAGAAATTGCGTGTGAAATAAGAACTGTTGAAGCAGCCATAGTAAAATATAACTTTGATGTCAAACTGAAGGTTAGCATTTCAGTTTAGAAATCTATTGTTATATTCTTTTGACTTCATTAATCATATTTAAACTATTAGTCACTACAGAAATGAAGGAACTACAGAAATGTGGAATATAGAATCCACTACAGAAATGTGGATTATAGAAATGAGGTATTGCAACTATGGTTCAACATGTATATTTAATAGAATCTGCTTTTGAATTTTAAAAATTCAACATATTTGACTATCAGAAGAGCTTTAATGTTCTACCTTCTGCAAACTTTGTTTTTGTCACCCTTGACAAATCCTAGTAGGGGTTGATTTAATTATGTCTGATGAGTAAGCTGCAACAATAACCTTGAATTCTGTTATGGATCCAAAGTAGTTATTAACTTTGCTTTCCTCACTTCAGGTACAAACTTTGCTAACTTTCCACTGGACACAGCAATAGTTGACACTTCCTTTTATCACTTACTTGTCCTTACTTAAAATAACCACTTACTTTCTAGAATGCCCCAATTTAAAATAACATATTCCAATTGTGTTTGAAACTGCAGTTATAAATATGTGTTCTACTAATTTTTAATCAGTCACCAGTCTGCATTGGTCTTTTAATTATTAATAAAGCGAAATCCATTGATTTTCTCTAGTTGTTCGAACATGAATCTGACCTAATCCTGCCCCAGGCTTGAAGGGTTCTGAGATGAGCAGCAAATCCTTGAGCTAAACATTAATTTCATGGGATTTAAACATAGTACTATTTTTTTAATTCCTAAAGGAGGCTATTCATTTCTCTTCTCCTTTCTGAATTTGCAGAAGTATTATGAACTTTGGTCTGTTTCATGTTACACATACTAAGCAAATCTTGGACAAAACAAGTTTGTGATGTCACTAAAATTTGACCTTTCTTATTATTTTGTGCTAATATTAGAAATTTTGCCATGGATGTTCTTAAAGTGGTAGGTTCAGAGGACTTTAATAACATTTTGAATTTAAATTGAAGCACCATTTATTAGTAGAGCATTTTTTGTCTTTTCTGTGTCAGAAAGAGCTCTTTTTCAGAGTTATATTTTAAACTATGTTTGGTCATTTGGATTTATTGCAAATTTTCTTAATGAAATTGCATTTTCTACTTTTCTCTGTTCATTGACATATTACTTAATGTATGTTCATTTTATCTACCTATATAAATTAAATGATATGTCAATTACCCTTCTTAATCTCCTCTTAACTGTAAAGATATGTTAGACAGGATAATACAGTTGATTTTAAATGAAAACTTAGTTTTTCTTTTGGTAAAACACATTTTAGAGCTTCAGAAGCTGGTGAATATAATAAGCTAAAACTTCCAAAGGACAAACCATGGTGTAAGCATTCTATTTTCTGTTTCATTCCATGTGATCATATTTTGTTTCTGAAAAATAGAAGAAAAATTGATTTATGGCTACAGCATCGCGCAATAACTGGCACAAAATATATTAGTTATAAATATCCAAATAATTTTGTGAATAAATTAAATATTGTAGTCTGTGGCACAGCTCTCAAACAGTTGATGGTGACATCTCCATTGCCAGGACTTTATACACTTCAGAATATGCTTACTTAGAGAAAACTTATTATAATTTTTACATTCTCTATAGATGGATCAAATTGTCATATATTATTAATTCATACCCATTAATCTCATATTATTTCATACACATTAATTTGCCACTCATGTACTAGCTGTTGAGCATTTAACATGATCATTTTCCTTATCCCTTGCAAAAAACTTGGAGTTCATATATATATATATATATATATATATATATATATATGTATGTATGTATACTAATTTATTTATGTCTAAACTTGTTTATGAAACTTAGACTTGTAGTAAATATTTATGATTAGAATTTGGCAAAAGGATAGTTATGAGTGTTTATTTCCCAAATGGTAGCAAAAAAATGTTATTTTTGCATGTACAGTCTTGCCCCATATAGTGAACCCTCATAACTTCTTCTAATCCCAAATCTCTGGGAATTTGTTTCAACCACCATAATAGTCTTTTAAAAGCAACTATGATTATAGTAACTTCAAAGCAGCAAGCATGGTACTTTAAGGTGGGCCAATGGAGGCTAGCATCCATCTTCCATAGAAAAGCAATCGTGCTTTTCCCTGCTGCCACTTAGAAGGGCTTCCTTGGGGACCTTGTTAGATGCTTTCATGTGAAGACCATTTGACCCACTTCTGATTAGCGTGCAGGTTTTCACTGCAGTGGCTCCTTGGAGGGATATGCCTTTGGCTGGTTGTTTCCCTATTCTTGAAGTGAAAGAAAACTCTCAGTGGAATATATTAAGGTTAATAAAGGAAAGAAGAAACATCAGTTAAGAGATGGACGAAGTATTGAACTAGTATTAAAAGTCTAATGAAAACATATTTCCTATAAAGAAAATAATAGAGGCAACATCATAGCTTCCTGTTTTGTTTTCAGAGGAGTTTTATTTCTCTCTTTCTTTTTCAATATTTCAGAAATATATATTTCAAGGATCCAAAAGTAACTGACTCTAGCTCATTTCATCTTGTGTCCATCAATCTCCCCTTGTCTGAATACCCATCTGTACATTTAGAATAACACTGAAATATATAAAATACCTTCAAAACTAACAATAAAGATACTAAGAATACCTAAATTGCTAATATTTCTAATAATTTGTTGTTATTGCTTTTATAGGAGTATTTAGCTTATATATGTTCACTCACCAAATTGTGTTTCGTATAATATACATATCAGAAACAGTGTTGATATCAAGGTATCAACAAGTTTCTGAGCCTATTACACTATACTTAGATTCAATGCCATCTTTGGTAATAACTATTAATTCAGTTTATAATTTATTCCCAGTCATTCTCTTCCAATTAGTAAAATATTTTCATTTGTAACATCAAACTATGGAGGAAATAATCTACTCCATGGCTTCTCTTCTTGTTTATATTTATGTATATGTGTGGAAATAGTTTACTACATAATCCAACATTTTCTTTCTTCTATCTTCCTCTCCTCCTATAGGATTACTACAGTCAATTTTCTACTTGAATTATTGTTGTTTTTAGGTGTGATCTAGTCAATTCCTACTCATAGTAGCCCTGTGTACAACAGAGTGAAACACTATTCAACACTGTTCCAAGCTTGGCACTATGTGAGTGCTTTGCTGCTATTCATAGGATTTTCCATGGCTGATTATTTTGGGAGTGGGCTGCCAGGTTCTTCTCCCATTTTTGTGGTGCTGGAGATCGAACCCAGGACCTGAGAAAGCATAGAGCTGCACTCTACCAACTGAGCTAAATCCCAGCCCTTTCCATTAGAATAGGTTAATTTTAATATATTTTTATGACTGTAGATTACATATACTATTCAAGTATTCTTGTTTTTAATATCTCTTGCCTTATGTCTTTAAAAACTACAGCTATTGCTAGGATAACAAAAATGATGTTGAATTACTACTTATTCTTCCACTTTCCCAGAGGCGTGGGGGAACAGCAGGTAGCATAGCCTCATCCCCAAACCAGATGTTACTTTATTAAAAATTGAACATTTTGGAGTGAGTAGGAAGAGATTTATGCTTTAGAAGAACAGTGAAATTTGAAGGAGAGAGAATGAGTTGGCCTGATTTAGTTTCTAAATTCAAGCTTTGTTTATATTTACTGTTAACATATTATTTGAATCAAAGTTTATATGTGTCTGAATCAGTAAAATGCCTAAGGACCAAAGTGATACTAAATAATTGCTACATTAATGAGTCTATTCAATAAGTTTTTTCTAATTTTTGTATACAAAGCACTTGTTTAAGTTCTGTACGTGTCTAAATGTAATAAAGCATAATAAAGTATAGCTACTCCCTTATGAGAGTTTAACTGGTAAGTACATTTCACTAAATTGTTTAATGGTTACTAGACTTATTGGAGGAGTCTAATATGTTATATAGAATACCTTGGTCTACTATTTAAGTTTATTTTACTATACATTTTCAGATTATATTTTGCATAGTTTGTTTTATATTTCTTTGAAAGTATAAAACATGTTATAACTTCTCATAACATGCATAAGCCAATAGCTTTGAAACTACTATAATTTTGTCAATATTTGTAACACTTTTTCCAATTCATTTTGGAAGCATACTGAACATTTCCACTACTAAGAAATCATTTTGCAATAACTTAATCGATTTGGCATTTGAATGATAAATAAAATTTTATGTTTTTAAATCTAGTGATGAATATTAAAAATTATACCTGATACTAAAAACATTTAGCCATTCTCAATTTCATTCATCCATCTTCATTAAAATTCTAAAGATTTTTGTTTCATTTGCTACCTGAACCTACCTTCTGTGATGAAGGTAGGTTCACATCATCACTACATCCTAAGTGATGATGATAGAAATAATTTTCAACTTCTATTCAAATAAAAAATATTATCATAGCATGTGTTCTTGTTGTTGTTAGGTGCCGTGGAGTCGGTATCCGACTCATAGCGACCCTCTGTACAACAGGGGAAACACTATTGTCAGTGCTTCTCTGCTGTTCATAGGGTTTTCAATGGCAGATTGATTTTTGGGAGGGGGTTGCCAGGTCCTTCTCCCAAGCCTGCAGCATCTGGTGTTCCCAGGTGGTGTCCCATCCAGGTACTAACCAGGCCCGACCCTGCTTAGCTTCTGAGATCTGACGGGATCAGATGCCACAGGGCTACAGCTGCAGGCAATGTCATAGCATGTAGGAAAATTATATAAAAATAAATCAAAAGTCTGAGGTTAAAAATTCTATTATAGTTTTTTAAAAATTCTTTCTTGCTGTGTTCAAGTTGTTTCATCTTTTAAATAATCAAATTACTAAGAGCCTTCTAATTAACTTCCAATCACAATGTAGTGACAAAAGACTGATTATATGAAACACTTTTATCATCACAATTATTATGGACCTAATTTGTTTTATGGTTGCTGTGGCCACCAGAGACTAATTGAGAACAATTATACAGAATCATTGATTTTTAGTTTATTGTACTTAAACTCTTGTGTCTCTTCCTAGATGTTTGTGTCTGTTAATTTTGTTTTTCCTACAATGATAAGTATCTCCTAGCCATGACCATCCTATTAGACTCGGCCATGGTTAGATTGCTATTGCTGAGTGTCTCCATTATGTTAGCCTGTCAAAGCCCAATGAGGATGGATAGTTTAAATCTTGCAATTAGTCAGTCAGCAAAAATAAATCAAGTCATTTGTCTTAATCTTGTCAATTTCATTTTGTATCATTAGGCAAACAAAGTAAAGGAGCACACTTGTCACCTTATTCCATAATATTGTGAACCAATGAGTGGAACAATTAGTAGTTTTTGTTTGTGAATGGAATCGGGAGTTCATCTTTTTGAGGTCTTTAATAAAGTGAATTCAAGGAGAAAACTATGGTATGTTTAGATTAGATATAAGTACATGTAAAACTTTCTTTTTTATTAGAAATTTTTAATGTACATCATACTGTGATTCATTTTGACATGCTTTTCGTTGTGACAATTTTCATATATGCAATTTGATAAGCATTATTCATATAGGTTACCCCTTACCCTCTTCTATGTTTCCCTCCTCCCCCCTTCCTATCTAAGTACATGTAAAACTTTCTAGCTTACAGATACTTAACATGGTTAATGGTGTCACTTATATGAATTTCAGAGAAGATCTAAGTAGCTAAGTATTATACCTATCATTATAGCCTCCATTTTTTCAAAGCAAGTACTCAAAGTGTTAGTGCAAAAATAGTTTCTGGAAAAAAATTCTCTCACCCAAAAGGAGGTCCATCTATGCATATTAGAGATCTGTGACCAAAAGGCTTAGTCAGTGAGATCGATTATAGTCAGTACATCTGTTGCACCCTACCAGTGAAGAGAGTCTGTGAATTAATACTACATAAAAGTCTACATAGTAGAAACACTTTCTGTGAAAATGCATTTAAACCAGCTGTACTTCAGAGCAATAATCAGAAGTGTTAGTTTCCATAAAGGAGTGGAAATACATCTTTTAGAACAATCTAATCTTCAGGAGTTCTATAAAAATATCTAAACTTACCTATGAGGATACATCTTTCTTTGGTTTGGCAGCCCAGGTTGGAGATGCAACCCTATAGGTGGGAGCACAGTCAGCTACTTTGACTTAAAAATATCTTAAATAAGAAATCCCTTGATGTATGTCTGTGTATTTATTTAGTAATTACATTATTTGGCAGAGATGTATGTCTTCTTTTTAGCAATGTACAATATTTGCTTAAAAATAAATTGCCTGTGAGTATCCATATGATCCACAGAATATTTGTTGCAATAAGTTGTACTTCATAAAGTACGTTGATTTTAAATTTTTCCTTCTTTCCTTCCTTCATTCCTTCCTTCCTTTCTCCTTCCTTCCTCTTTTTCCTCCTCTTCCTCCTCCTCTTTTTATCTTAATAGGAGCTATAATATTTAGGACTCTAAGTTTTATTAGAGTACAAAATACCATGCTTTGAACAGCTTTGTGTTTGAGTTCTGAAATGTCTTGTAAAAGCTTTTGATTATTTCAGTAATATATGATACATTCACAAAAATTAGGATTTAAGAACAAACAAAAAGAGAGAATGAAACAGAAAGCAATAAGGAAAAAAATTTAAACACTATTATTGTTAGTATTTAAGCAGA
Source organism: Pedetes capensis (assembly GCA_007922755.1). Classification (NCBI taxonomy): domain Eukaryota; kingdom Metazoa; phylum Chordata; class Mammalia; order Rodentia; family Pedetidae; genus Pedetes; species Pedetes capensis. The sequence goes on from VMDO01018661.1 coordinate 23,793, forward strand.
ATATCTTTAACATTTCAGGGTACAGAAGAGTCCTTTTTGTTTTCTACACATGTTTATAATATTTGTAATATACTTTATATACAAATTAAATATGCTAGTGGGCACCTAACAACAACAAATGAAAGCAGTTTTTACTTCAGTAATGAGATAATAAGAATAATGCTTAAGTGAATTACAGAACCTTCTGCCCTTAACTGGATTTTAGGGATCTATGCCCTTTGCAACCTCTTTTCACCGAGGGAAACAACAATAAAGGATTTTAGGGAAGATATAGAAATTAGCAACCTGCAGCCATAGCACTGTGGCATCTGATCCCATCAGATCTCAGAAGCTAAGTGGGATCCGACCTGGTTAGTACTTGGATGGAAACCATGAGGGAACACCAGGTGCTGTAGGCTTGGGAGAAGGACCTGGCAACCCACTCCCAAAAACCAATCAGCCATTGAAATCCCTATGAATAGCAGAGAAGCACAACAATAGTGTTTCACCTGTTGCACATAGGGTCATTATGCGTCAGACACTGACTTGAGGCCACCTAACAACAGCAACAACAACATAGGAAATAGCAAGTTTAGAATGTTTGATGAAAAGAATTTAATGGGAATGATGTCAAGCTGAAGAGTTTATTCTTTATTTTATTAACTTTGCCAATGATAATATTTTCTTCAAATTTAAAGAGTAGGAGGGGGAGAGAGAGAGAGAGAGAGACTAAAGCTAGTAATGTTTATTCCATACTGAGTAGAATATAAAATTGTCTACCTCACAAAATATCATTCATCTTGGCAAAGAACTTTCTTTGGGCCAAGTTTATAGTCAGGATTATCTTGTAAAGTAGTGTGGAATTAGCAAAAGTTATTATTACTATTTTTCCTCTATACAAGTGACAAAATTTAAGCTTTTAACTCAGAAGTTAACAAAGACTACCTATAACCTCTTAGGAGATGGTTGTTTACACATACTTTTGAGGGTTTCTTTGAAAAGGCAAGCTGCCATGTTTGATTTTTTTTTCATATTTTTCTTCTTCCAGTTATCATTCTATGTAGATTTCAAAACAAAACAAAACAAAACAACAAAAATCCACTTATAAATTGGTCAGTCTGTAATCCCAGTACTCTGGGTGGTAAGGCAGGAGGACCACGGTCAATCTGAACTATATAGCAAGACCCTGGAGGCCCTCCTTCAATAAAAAACAAAAAAGGAAGAAAGAAAATATTTGAATTAACACAAACAATGTTCCCAGAAAGCCATTTAAAACAGTTAGCTACTAGAATGGTCTAGTTACATGCTTTGAATGAATGATACCAAGAGCGAAGTTTATTTTTGACACATTAATTCCTTTAGTGTCTAAGGTTCCCTGGAAAAGCTCTGGAGACAAAATGTCCTGATGAACATATTCTTTGGTGACATATATTTTTATTCTGCCTTTATAGTCAAGACACATTTTCTTCACAATATTTGTCTTGATAAAACAGTGATCTTGTTTTGATTTTCCTTTTAAATCATTATTCAGTAAAATTTCAACTACTGAATCAGCGTTCTGAAATCTGTATTCTGTAGCACAAATGTCAAAATGTTCCTGTTAAAATCTCAGTCCAGCCAGGCATGATGGCATCTGCCTGTAATCCCAGAGACTAGGGAGACGAAGGTAAGAGGATCACAAGTTTGAAGCCAGAGGCAGCCTGTGTAAGTTAACCAGACTCAACATAAAATAATTTTTAAAAAAGGGGTTGAGATTGCAGGCCGATGGTAAGCACTTGAGAAGTATGTGTGAGGCTCTGGGTTCAGCCATCCAGTAATGCAATAAACAAACAAACAAACAAACAAACTTAATCTAAGAAAATCCTAAATTCTTAACTTCTTGAAGTTTGAAATCATACCTTCATGAAAGTTAGACCTTACATCCAAAAGCAAGTTGGGTTAAATGGCCAGGATAGTAACAGACAATTACATAAAGTTTAGTGAAACTAAACAGAGTCCATGCATTCTTTTAAGGGTAAGAATGCACATGGTGTGCATATTTGCAACTCTCTCTTTACTTTCTCCATTAAGAAAAAAATGGTACATCTTCAGTCCTCAATATGGAAAAATATCTGACTAAAGTAGAAACTAATATCATTCCCATAAAATGAAGACCTCAGTAGCCCTACATATTCTGCCCGAATTGCACAGCTCTAGGAGTTATGTTGCTAAAATTAAAATCTATCAGCATAGTAGGAAGCCAGGTTAAAATTTTCAGTTAATGGCCTTTGGCTGGATTGATCTGGGTAGTATTTTTCTATGTGTGTGGATGGAAGAGGAAACATGGCTTTGCAGGAAGGGAAATGGATAAACAGGCAGGGAAAATGACGAATCTGGGAGTGGAAGCATTGAAATTGATTTTCATATCCTGTATGTTAATATTGTCATTTTGGGATTAATTATGTAGCTTGGCTTTACAAAAAATTCCTTATTTATGGCCTAGGATATTATTATGCATCCAAAAATTAAGGCCTTAAAAATCATACTCTTAGTTTTAGAGCGAGGCGTGACAGTGCACACTTACAATCCTAGTGACTCAGCAGGCAGAGGCAGGAGGATCTCAACTTCGAGACCACAGGCAGTCTACATAATTTATGGAGACCCTGTCTCAAGAAAGTAAAAAAAAAAGGGCTGGGGTTGCATCTCTGTGTACAGCACTTGCAAGGCATGCAAGCGCAAGGCCCTATGCTCAATTCCCAGTACCACAAATAATCATAATGATAAAAAAATCATAGTCTTAGCTGAAAGGACACTCAATGAATTTTGCAAATCATCTGATTCAGTAAATTCTAATTAGTTAAACAAAGCTATTAAAACATTTCCATAACTTTAAGAACATCTTGAATAATTAGTGGTAGTATTTCTGAACTATTCTAAGTCTCTTTTCTGTAGTGTTGGGTTTAGCTCCTGCCCGGCAAGGTATCGAAGCCTAGCCTCAACACTAAGTGAATCCCAGGACTCTTGGGACTAAAGTGAGAGCTGGGTCCCTCTAAAGTGAGAGCTGGGTCTGCTGAGAAGGACCTTGGGAGCCTTCTTATTTTGAAAGGAACAGCGTTTTAGTTAGCTGCTTCTGAATATAAGGGCAGGAACAAGGCTAGAGATGTTAAAGGCACCAATGGTCTGCGCTGGCCTTGACTCACCTTCTCTACTCTCCTCCTCCCTTGACGTGGGGAGGAATTGAAGGGCACTACGTGTCTTAATGGACACCTTTGGCTTTTCAGGGCCCCTAGGCTTGACGCAGCATTTTGCTAGGAGGTCTGATTGATTGGAGATCTGGAGTAGGGTATAGTGGTCCAAGTTGATGGGTCCACATGACAAGTGAAGTCAAGAGGTGAGCACAAGAGTAATGAGCAACTGCTGCTGGAGGTCAGTGGCCTCTTTAAATACATTCCGAGGGGGGATGGGCTAGGGAGTGGCCAATCAAGGCAGGGCTCATGCCTCGGGCAACTGCCACCAACTGCCATGCAAATAGGAACTTGTGATTGTGCAGTTTTGATAGATGGGTAGGAAATGGGCTGAGCCAATCAAGAGTGTCCCTCTACTGACCAATCACAGGGGTTTGGGTGACCAATCAGAGTGGAGGTGGTCACTCCAGAGCTGGACTGGTCAGGGGTCATCTTGGGTTACATGATGGGAGGGATAGGAGTGAAGGACCAGGATGTGGGACAAAGGTGACTGGTCTACATCTTGCCCCATAGGTGCAATGGGGGCAAATGACCAGGATGTAGGGCAAGGGTCACTAGCCCTGAAGGACAGAGGTCAGTCTTCCAAGTGGACCAGTTGGGCTCCTCCTTTGATGGTACACTCTCTACCCCCTGAGGCTCTTATATCCTGGAGGATAGATGTTGGCCCTCTAGGTGGACCAGATGGGCTTCTGCCTCAGGAGTACATGCTAGGATTCCCCAACACTGTAGCTTTTATCAATGTTTGATAATGTGAAATTCACCGTGGTTGATTGTGAAATCAATTCTTGATAATGTGAATCAACGATGGGTTCTTCTTTAGTCTCTGTGGGGGCCTCATTAAATAAATTAGATATTGGAGCACATAGTTCTAAATTCATTTTCAATATTAAAAATTATCCAGTGTATTTTGTTCTTCTGGGTGTTACCATGTTATCAGCAATGTGGTCTCCCCTTAGTTGCCATTTTGCTTTCTGTGCTTTAAGTTATCTGTGGGCCACTGAGGTCTAAAAATATTAAGAGGAAAATTCCAGAAATTAACAATTCATATGCTTGAGATTAGGCACCATTCTGAGTAGCCTAATGCAACCTTGCATCATCTTGCTCAGCCGTCCCTTGCGTTGAATCATGCCTTTGTTCAGCATATCTGCACAGTACATACCACTGGCATTTAGCAGCCCTCTTGGTTATTATACTGACAGTTAAAGTATTATATTATAGATAGGGTTTGTTACTCTCTGCGGTATTAGGCATTTATTCAAGGCTGTAGAACGCATCTTCTAAGGCAAAGGGAAGACTACTATAATTGTTTTGAAATTAATTTGGATGTCTGTTTTAAGTGAGAAATATGTTTAACATTTCCTTCTGAGGAACATTTCTTTCTTTCTTTTTTTTTTTTTTCCTTGCAGTACTAGGGGATTGAACCCAAGACCTCAAGCATGGAAGACAATCTCTACTGGGAGCTAAATCCCAGCTCCTTTTTTTGTTTGTTTGTTTGTTTTGTTTTGTTCTGTATTTTAAGACAGTCTCATTAATTTGTGCCGGTTGCCTCTGGGTTTGGACTCATAATCCTCCTGCCTTAGACTACCAATGTGTACCCACTTGGGATATTTCTTTGATACTTTGTGCTTGTTTATGTGATTACCTTGTAATGGTTCAAGAACACTTTTATACTGTCAAGAAGAGAGTGTATGATGAAAGAGGTAAGTTATGTTGGGGCCATCGAATGGAGTCAGACTCATAACTATCCTTTGTACAACAGACAAAGCACTACCTGACACTGCGCCATGCTCTGTGCTATTGTCAGTGCTTCTCTGCTATTTATAAGGTTTTGAAAGGCTGATTTTTTGGGGGAGTGGGCTGTTAGGTCCTTCTCCCAAGCCTACAGCACCTGGTATTCCCAGGAGGTCTCCTCCCATCCAAGTACTAACCAGGTCCAATGTTGCTTAGCTTCTGGGATCTGATAGGATCAGAAGCCAGGGTGATAAGGCTACAGGCAGAGTGGAGTAAGCTATGTTGTTGTTAGATGCTATTGAGTTGTGTCCAACTCATATATACTCTCATAGGGTTTTCAATGGCTGATTTTGGGGGGATTGCCTCATCCTTCTCCCATTTTGCCTTGCTGGGAATCAAATCCGGGACCACAGAGACTGCAGAGCAGTGCTCTACCAACTGAGCTAAATCCCCTCCCCTGGAGTAAGCTATATGCAGATGTATGTAATCTTTGAAACTCTGTGAAGTAGATATTGAGATCTCTATTCCACAAATGAGGAAACATGAAGTAGAGGCCATGAAGTGAGTTCTCACAGTTCTACACACAGTGACTTTCTCTTTACAATTTGATGTTTTTCTCATTAAAGAATTTCTGTTGTAACTCTCTATGGTTTATTTTGTCTGAAGTAAGTTTTAACAAATTTGGATAATTAGTTTTTTTCCCCTGCCTTTCCTGGAAAGATCATGTGTAAATATGCAGCTTTGTATAGGGTTTCCAGATTCTTGTTCATTTCTCCATAGATACCATGGACATGAAGGATACAAAAGCAGTTTGTTGTTGTTGCTTTTGTTAGGTGCCATTGCTGTGGATTCCTAGAGATTTCAATAGCTAGTTATTTCTCTATTGCTGTGGGAGTGGGTTGCCACACCATTCTCTCTTTTTGTGCTGGGGATCCAACTTGGGTCCTCAGAGAGCATAGGGCAGCACTCTACCAACTGAGCTGAACCCCAGCCCCACAACAGCAGTTTAGAAGGAAGTAACTTGGTTCACATATTTCATGTTTTTGGAAGGATTACTTTTTCATCACTACCTGCCGTTTATTAAAATGTCCATCTTTGCAAGGATGTATTATGAGTTTATATTTTGTTTCATTTCTGTTGCCATATACTACTACAGCAGTGTGTGTAATTGTTTTAATTCAAAGAGGGGGATTCCAGTCTTAAAAAGGCAGAAGGATTTGTTCTTTCCAGCATTAATGCAGTGTAACATCTTTTCATAAATACAGATCTCCTCCTACAGCTAGATTTTAAACTTTTTTCACTGTAGGGACAGTGCATTTTTATATTGCTTTGTATATATAGTGGATACAACATAGAATTTTACCAAGTGTCTTAAATTAGACTTTATAGTGCTAACCGCTTTGAAGTCTTTCTTAACTTTTTAAACAAGGAGCCACAGAGCTAAACCTCCTGGCCATACAATAGGTGTATGCTCTTTAGTACACACCTGCCTGGCAGCCTTCAAATAGCACTGAGATATTGGAGTGAAAACTCTAAAGGAAATGGGTAGAGGATAGTGAACCTGAGCAATGTACCATGATAGTCATATATAGAAATATCATCATGAAATCCATTAAGTTGAATGAGAAATACTGATAAAAATGTTAAAAGAAAATTGCTTAAGTTTAGGAAATAGCTAAAAAAAAAAAACAGAAAAAAGGGAAAAGAAAACTCAAAGGGACAGACATGTTCTATGGAATTAGTAAGTACTGATAGAGAAAATACCTTTAAAATAATTTAAACTGACAAAAAATTATATATTTATGGTATAAAACATGATATTTTGAAATATGTATACATTTTGAAATGGATAAATCAGACTAATTAACATAGTCTCATATATTTATAATTTTTTGGTAGCGAGAATACTTAAAATCTCGCAGTTATTTGCAAATATATAACACATTAATTATAGTCACCACGTTGTACAAAGGTTCTTTTAAACTTGTTTCACCCATCTGACTGCACTTTTATATTATATGTCCAACATCTTCCCAACCCTCCAACATTCCTGTTTCTGGTAATGACCTTTCTCTTCTCTGCTTCTATGAATTTGACTTTTTAGATGCCACATATAAGTGAGATCATGCAGTATTTGCATTTCTCTGCCTGGAATACTCTCACTTAACATATAATGTTCTCCAGGTTCATCCATTCACCCATGTTATCACAAATGACAGGATTTCCTTCCTTTTAAAAGATTTCCTCCTTTAAAGATAGATAGATAGATAGACAGATAGATAGATAGATAGATAGATAGATAGATATCCACTTTCCCTATGATGAACACTTAGGTTGATTCCACATGTTGACTGTTGTAAATATTCTACAAATGTACATGAGAGGGCATATATCTGTTTAACATACTGATTTCATTTCCTTTGTGTATGTCCAGCAGTGGGATTGCTATACCATGTGGGACACTTCAGTATACTACATATTTCAGCAAAGTCATAAACCCAAGCAGGAATAATAAAGTTTAAACCATACTAAGAAAGTGAATTTTATTTCAGGTGATACTTCTTTCTCAGTCCTGGATCACCTAAACAAACCCAATGTACTATATTGGCACTGTATTTAAAAATGGTTACATTTTCAAATTGAAATTTGCTAGAATAAAATAGCACTAGCAAATGAGTGTATCCAATTAAATGTGCCCAAACACCACACAGTTCCTTTACAACTATGAAGAAAAAGTTAGGAGAATGAAATTCCTCAGTACACTGAGGCTGTAAAAGTTTTACATGGCAGTGTCTACATAGAATATCATTATTAATAGGATCTTGGGTTTAAAATAAGCAATGTGCATGGGAAAATCATTAAAATGTAGCAAAGCTTTATCCAATATATCTCATATGTAAGTTTATATACACAGTTCTTCTATATAAACATTAACTGTGTGTATGTATATGATGTAAGGAGGCAAACTCTACTCTTAGTTATGTTTATATAAAACAAATAATTTTATGATTACATCTATTATTCTGTGTCACTTACACTATTTCTTCTCACAGTTGTTGGACAACAAGCATAGACATTTTAAGAGCCTACAGATGTCATAATTAAACTAAGTAATCAGTCTAGGAATCAACATATAAATAACAAGAGAACATAAAGGTCAGAAACAGCATTAACATGTGATCCTAGTGCTTGCATTTTTAATATAAAAATGCATTTTACAGTTCAAAGCATGTCTTCTTTACATATGTCCAAATGACATATGAAAGAAAGAAAATTCTCTCCAAATGACTAATGTAACATGTTACATGGGACATATGGATGTTCTTTAGAACTTAGTGGGGGAAAGAGAACTTACCTGGAATCAATTATGGGAAATTTGGCAAAAATGGAAGTAAAATGTTATCAGCTTTAAAAATCCATAAGCATGAGACTAATTTCAATCAGTGGAAATTAATTGTATTCAAATAATAACATGATAAAAAAAAGACTCCCTCAGGTTTTGAAACTGAGTTTTGAGTACATATTTCAATGTGTGCTCAGTAAAGATTTAAGTCTGGCATCCTCTCAGGAATTTACTTATATGATGCTCGATGATGTTGCTTATCCCACATCTTGTGTTCTTTGTAATTGATTTACATGTACATGAAAGCAAAAATCACAGAATTGTATGATTACCCACCAATTCCACCTGACTGCAAGTTTCTTAAAAGCAGTGACCTTTCTTAAATTGCCAATTATTTTCAATATATCATGAATTTCCTTTTTTTTTTTTTTTTTTTTGGTACTAGGGGTTGAACCTAGGGCCTCGCACTTGCACGCTTTGCAAGTGCTGGACCACTGAGCTGCACCCCCACCCCCCCTTTTTTTTTTTTACATTTTTTTGAGACGGGGTCTCACTATGTCATGCAGACTGCCTCTGGTCTCACATTTGCAGTCCTCCTGCCTCCGCCTCAAGAGCCGTTGGGATTATAGGTGTGCGCCACGGTACCCAGCTTATACTTCCTGTTTCTTATACTGATGGCTCATGTCAGAAAGTACATAAAGTGATGAATAGGAATTCATATTTAGATGAAAATAATTGAATGAGTGAATATGTTAGTGCACAAATGTACAGATATTTATTTTGACTTTTTATTTTAATGTTAATAAAATATATAAAGATTATTTTTTTCATAGAGCAAATTAATACTTTTGTGATTTCTTTTTAAAAGTTATGCAGTTTATTTCAATATTGGAGGTTTATTTGATTCATAAAAATTTAAATTACCATAATACTATTCATTTCTTTTTAGTATACTTATAATTAAGCCTTAAACAATGTTAAGTCTTTAAAGCGAATGTGCATCAGTATTCTACCCTAAATATATTTAATTTTTGAGGTACATTTGGCACTGAATGGAAATGTATAGAAGTTAAAACTGCAGTTACTTGGGTTAAGAGGAGTGTCAGTTACAATGTAAACATATAATATAAATATTAGTTATAAATAGTATAAGATTTTGAAAAATCACAATTTTTCCAAGTCTACCAAAGAGTTAAAAAAACTTTAGAAGGTTAGTTGCTTGGTGGGAAAGAGGGGAAAATAAAGAGATTGGAATGCAAGAAATAAAATTTGGTGATGCAGAAGTTAGCAAGAAGGTCCCAAGCGCCAAATCCAGAAAAAAAAATATGTATTTTCCCATATATATATATATATATACACACACACACACACACACACACACACACACACACACACACACACACATATATACACACACACACACACACACACACATATATATACAATTTTATTTTATTTGCCATACTGGGGGTTGAACCCAGGGCCTTGCACTTGCATGTTTTGCAAGTGCTGTAAAACTGAGCTGTACCCCCAGCCCAGTTTTTTACTTTTTTGAGGCAGGGACTCACTAAATTACACAGCCTGCCTCTGGTATTGAACTTGTGATCATCCTGCCTCTGCCTCCCAAGCCTCTGGGATTATAGGCATGCACCACCATGCCTGCCAGCTGCCAGCAAAATCTTTAGTCTAACGTTTTGTAAAAAATTTGCTGACCACTATATGCCATGAAGTGGTAAGTATGAATTTGTTCTGAATGGCAAAAATTTATGGAATAATGTAACTAGAAATTCATCCAGAATGTTTATAATGCTCTTCTATGTACAGTAATGCACAGAATAACTTCTGAGAAATGCATTCCTAAGCAACTTCATTGTAAACAACATAGAATGTACTTGCATAAGCTGAAAGGAGTGCCAGTTTACAGTGATGCATTCTTATGGATCTACTGTGGTATATGTAGCCCACATTAACTGAAACATCACTATGCACACATGACTGTACTGTATTTTACTTTTTAAATAAGCATTAGAGTTAAAATGGAAAGTATCAGAAACAAATGTATCAGTTATTTTTTAGTCTCTATACATGAGGTTTGAGATAACAAGTTCCTTATCAACATGGTCCTACATTAATTTTTTATACTTGATATAAATGGAATGCTGAGTAGAATTATGATTTATAATGTTGTTATTTGGATGCTAAGCAGCAGCCTTTTCTTGTTTTATTGTTTTCCTTACATATAAGTTGAATGCGGCTGGGATTTAGCTCAGCAGGTAGAGCGATGATCTGCAGTCTCTGAGGTCCTGGGTTCTATTCCCAGCACTGCAAAAATGGGAGAAGGACATGGCAATCCACTCCTGAGGCAATTCCAAAACAATCAGCCATTGAAAACCCTATGAGAGTCGCTATAAGTCAGGCACGACTCTGTGGCACCTCACAACAACAATAACAACATAAGTTGAACATTCAAAGTATTACTGTGAATGGTTCATTTGATTTTTACACAGTTTTACTTTTCTAGGCTTCAGTGCCCCGTGTCCTTACTTTATGCTTTCTCATTTTTCAAAATCAAGTTATAACTTTAACTATTTTTGTTCTTTAGAAGATTTTTTGCTTGTTTTCCTCCCCTAGGGGCCTTCGATGGAAAATGTACATTATATGACTTTGTCAAAGTTTATATTTTAAACTTAGCAAATGTTTGACCTTGTATTTCAAGTTCAGGTTGCAATATGAGTACTAACTAATGAGATTTCTTTATGAGCAAAGACAGAAGACAGACTTTAATTCTTTTAATATTCCTTTAATAGCTATAATTTGTTTTGTGCTGGTAGATATTTATCCAACCTAAGTAATGAGGAAATGGGCAGGATTTGTGTTGCCTCATGATTTCAAGGAATATTTGATGCAAAGACATCTGGAAAATGCTTTTATTTCCCTTTTGTTCTTTCTTTCTTCTTATTTTTTCAGTAAGCTAAATAAAACATATATTATTAGTGAGTTGATCAAATATTTTCTGAAGTAAATCAACACAGACAAGTTTTCGCTGGGTCTTTTAGAAGAGATTCTTTAGATATTTATATGGCTTTATAAATAAATATACAAAAAGCATTATGACCATGCCCTGACAGATTGCCTTATTAAGAATGTGGCTTTTGTGCCAAGAACAAATATGAAAAATAGCATTATATCACTGTAGCACAGCTAATCACTGTGCAGTATGTGCCCATCAGTTGATCTTTTGGAGGAATTAAGGAAAATTCAAAAGAAAGATTATCATGTGCAAACAAAGAGAGCTTAGACATCTCGCCTACTGGCCTAAGGTCTCTCCATCATTCCTGCAGCGTTTACTTTTTGTATCAGGAGTTAATTAAGGTGAAACATGAGGTAATTAGGGCTAATCTTCATGGCCTCCTGCTGGCCTGTTGCCTCCTAGGCCATCAGCTAAACCAAACTATTTTCACAGTTTCAGACAGAAAACCAGATTTTTAAAAAGTGATACTCATGCTTATTTTAACCATGACTCCTAATCCTTTAAGGCTGTTACTAGTTTTTAAATAGGGCCTTTGCATGGAAAAAACACAGAGAATGATCAGTTCCTTCTTTAGTTTTCATTTAAGATGAGAAATTAGACTTTATTTTAAAACACATTTTGGTTGCTGACAGGATTACAGGGCTTACATTTGTACACTTTATATGTTTCTAACAGATTAAATGAAATTTGTTATATAAATCTTTAGCTTTCAATACACTGGAAAGTCAGACCCTTCCTAAGAAAATTATATTCCTCACACAGATTTGTCAATTAATTTTATATTTACAAGTGTATAATAATAATTGTAGGGGGGGTAGAAACACAAACCTTCCTTGAACTGTATCCAGATGTTTTATCCTTGAGGAACATTCTAGACTTTACAATGCAATTAATGGATCTGCTAGGTGGTAAGTGAATTATTATTCTTAGAATAAGTACACCTCTGGGTTCTAAGTATGTCTAGTACTATATTAAATTTTATGAGTGCATATGTGTTCTTATTTTTGCTTTTCTAATGAAACAAAAGAATAAAAAGATTTATTATCCCTGGTAAACTTCTCAAAGTTGAAAGAAAATATTGTGCTTCTATATGGATGCCCTAGCCATCTAATTTACCAATCATTATAGAGTCTATACTCTGACTAAAAGGCATTTTATTGGGATGCTAAGACTTTAGATGTGACAACCCCCATGTTAATTAAACAGCAAATTGCTTGTAAACAGTTGTGACATTCATACAGATGGAACTTCAACATGTAAAAATCTCTTCTATCATATTTTGTGATATTCTATCAAGTCATTATATCATTTATATCATTATAAATTTAATGTTCTTTGTTTTTTTCCTTATTGCTATCAGAATTTTAATTTCAACTACACTTATTTCTTCTTTTCTGTCTTTTAAACATGCTTTTAGAAGAATTGTTAGTGCTAATATCTCCAATTAATACAGATATGTATTTCATATTTTTTAATTGAGATTAAGATTACATTTGCTGAGTAAACCAGTAAAGACTACAGAGCAATTATACTGTAACAAATTGCTACTTCATATCTTCTATTTGAGAAAGTGAAGCAGTTAATATTTACATTGGTTAACGTGTGGCCAAATCAGAAATTATTAGTTAGTAGCCAGTTTCAAAACCTTCAAATATCTGAATGTTACTTTTTTGTTAGTGAGAGAAATATAATTATTTTTGTCTGACAAGCTTTAAGGCTTAAAGAAACTTAAAGTTGCATTGTTTGTTTATTTAGTGAATGTGAGGTCAATTTATCAAAATGGAAGTGAAGCTTTTCTCCTGCAAAATTGCAAAGAGAGCATTTGCACCATGGCATTTAAGGAATATATCAGATGAGATTTTCTATTGATCCTAGTGGCAGGGATGAGTGCCCCGAGAGAATAAATGAGCCGCCTTTATGAGGCTCCCTGTCATCAAGGATTTAGCTGTTTCATTTGCAGATTCCTGTAAATGTTCACCAGATTCATGACCAGTAATTTTCACTGGAGAAGGACTGGACCATGGGTAAGCAAATGACTCTTTGTCATTAATGGTTTCAAGTGGCATTTTAAATGTTCTGGCAGCTCAGTTGATTCTGATGAAACTATGGAACCCAACTGCAATGTGGCTGTAGCTAATATTTCCAATTACCAGGCCAAAGGAAGAATCAAACTAAATAATATGTAATACACATATACATACACACTAATTTTTACCGTATAATTTTTCTGTATTCAGAGTTAAATTGAAACCTAAAGATGTTTACATTTGGAATAGCATGAAAAAATAAATGAACTTGAAATTACTTAGGTAATTAAATTTGTATCTGCTAATCTGTACTTCCTTAATTGGGTTATCTTCTAAGTGATCAGTAAATTGCATGTAATAACTAATTTACATGCCCTCTTGGAAACGGTAGCTGCCTGATGATTTTAAGTACCTTCTCGTATCAAAATTGGTTGTGAATTAATATCAAGTAAAGAAATCTTCAAAAATTCTTAAGATATGACAGGTACATACGCAAGTAGATCTGTCTGGGATTGGTTCCTAGGGTATCAAAATTTTAGTGTACAGGTTAATATTTAAATTACCTACCTTTAATGTAAGGCTTCAATTTCCAAGATTCTTTTTATTATTAATTTTTAGCTGGCTGTTAGAAAAACAACCTAGATTCACATTAAAAATATGAAGGTGCCTGATAGCCTCACACTTCCCAGGCTGGCTCCTATTTAGAAGAGGAGAGTTATTAACTCACATGTAATTCTGACTGATTATGTTCCAGGCAGTTCTGAAAGTACTTCCCAGGAAATGGGAAATGCTGGCAGGGTCATTTGATTCAAATGAGGCCAGCAAGCCAAAGACATCCTTTTATCCACATCTCTGACAAAAGGACCGGTAGTACCTGCCACTAACAATAATACTTCACCTGGAGTTGTTGCCTGGAGAGCTCCCAGGAACTTGCCTATTGCCAATTTCAAGTACAAAGCAACAAAGTTGATAAGCTCTGAGCCAGGGTATTTCAAAGTATGGCTATGATATGTGTACCACAAAGACACAGACCACAAAACATATGCCTTGTGCTGGAATGTTTGCTAAAAAGGAAGGAGACTCTAGAGCTCTCCTTCAGGTGTTCTGAATCAGACACTGTAGAAAGAACCCTAGTTTGAACAGCATTGCTTCACAACCAACTCACCTAATAGCTGTGAACTTTTGAAAGTGGGAACTCAACCAAGAAGTGTTTGTTCTCTGAACACCCAAGCCCCAGGCCATATCTAAGGATCCAAGCCCAGGGTTCTCTGAGTTAAAGATCTGAAAGTCTTCCCAAAGCCCTTTAGAGCCCGATCCTGCCAAGACTGATCCCCAGAATGCTTTTCTAATCCATTTCCTCGGGGCTCTGCTTTCTTGGAAGCCAGGCCTTCCATGCTGTTTTATACTGACAGTTTGGCTCTGCCCTGGGGCACTGGACTAGGGGATGTGTCCCTGTCCCACCCTAGCTAATGTCTCTTAGAAGTTGGGAATGAGTCAATGAAGCAGATTCACTAAATTCTATTCATTTACAATTTTTTAAAAATCTATTGAACACAGACTTTGAGCCCAGCACTCTTCATGGCCCTGGAGGTTTAGAAGGGAAGAAAAGAGATCCCAATATCCCCATGGAGCTTCCTTCCTAGAAGTGTATGTAGACAATAAAAGAGGCAAATAAAGAAGATTTATTGTTTTAGGGTAATAAAGTTGCATGGCATGGGAAAAACGCATGAAAGGGGAAAAAGTGTATGTGTGGTTGATTGGGGGTAGCTAAGGGGCAGAGGGTGTCTCACAATTTTAAATATAATAGCTTGTGGGAGAGCAAATTTTGAATGAAGACCTTTGAGGAAAAATTAAAAAGCAATAAATTTAACTATCTATGAGAGAATGGGAGAAGGGATGGAGAAAGTTCCAGGAAGAAGGGAGAACAAGTGTAGAGGATGCAAGTTAGGAAGAGCAAAGAGGTTAATGTGCATGAAGCCTGCTGATTGAGGATAAGGCAAACTGAGTAGGGTGAGGTAAAGAGAGAGGAGTGAGTAGAGGCCAGGCCATGCAGTCCATTTGTGGGTTTGAGCTTTTATGCTAAGTGAGACTGGAATCCTTGAAAGGATTTGAAGGAGATGATCTGTCCTAAAAATCCTTGGTGTTTACTTGAGAACTTCCCAAATGGTGTCAAGAGGGAGATAGGGTACATTGATCTAGATGAAAGCTAAGCAGGTAGAGGCAGTGGGGGTGGTAAGAAGTGATGAGAACTTGGTATATTTTGAAATCAATATCAAGATTGGATCACCTTAAGTGAGTTTAGGACAGAAGAGCAAGAGTCAAGGATAACTTGTTTTTGGCCTAACAGGAAGAAAGAAATTGCCATTTATAGAGATGGAAAGACTGTGAGAAGTGCAGGTTTATGGGCAAGTCAAATGTGATGCCTGTTTGACACCTAAAAATGGAGATGTCAAGTAGGTAGTTGGATGTGTAAACTTGGAGTCTTAGTATACATGAAGTAAAATTCTGAGATTTGCTAAAACTATAAATGGAGCATGTGGAGGCAGAAGAAATCCTAAGCCTGAACTTTGAGCTGCTTCACTGAGATGATGAGTAGGGCCTAGCAAAAGAAACTGATTAAACCATTAGATGGTAGGCAGAAAAGTGGAATGAGGATGCCATCCTGTAGGTCAAGTGTAGTAAATATTTAAAGATAGGGAATTCCACTCTGTCAGATGCTACTAACTAGTCACAAAATATGAGGAATAAGATTTGACCATTGGAAATAGTGATGTGTAGATCACTGGGTACCATTATTAAAGTCATGATACTGGAGTAGGAGGTAAAAGTCTTTTGCACAAAGTTCAAGTGAAAATAGAGAGAAGAACATGGACATATCAAGTAATGATGCCATTTTTAGTTTCTTGTATCCAGGGAAGAGAGGGATGGGTGTTTTTTTTTTTTTGAGAGGAAAGTGAGGAAAAGAGAAAGGTTTTTGTTTCTGTTTTTGTTTTAAAAGGGATACATAGAAGCATGTTCATATGCTTATAAGACTCATTCAGTTAAGAGGAGAAAATTGATGATACAGCAAAGAGAGGAGAAAAATGGCTGAAGGGAAGTCCTTGAGCAGGCTACAGGGGATAGGAGCCAGGCATAAATAGAAATGTTGCTCTAATCTAGATATGAGAAAAGGTAGCTAATGGGGCAGATGCAATCATCTAAATAAAGGAGATAAATAATTGCATATATGTGGTCTTCATGGTGTAAAATTCACATTGCATTCATTTTTTCACATTTATTTTTTTTTAAATGAGAACACTGGTTTACATTATGTAGCAGAAGAACAATGAAATGTGTTGAAAGAGAACAGATTTCGAGACAGTGTTGAAGTCTTAGATAATCTATCACATATGGCTCCTTTTATAGCCAAGTTGTATAAATAGAGGATCCCTTTTTCTAGTTGGGTTTCATTAAACAATGAAGCACTGAATATTCCTGAATACTATTAGGACCCCACCCCTGCCTTCAGGGAGCTACCTGTCTAGTAGGACAAGCTCAGAGGTATAGTGACTATATTTTCTAGATAAAAATCAAGACTAATCACCCTCTCCCAACAGAAGAGAATATTTAACATTAGGGCCATCTAGGAATGTTCAGTGTTCACCATTACTGTAATTAGAGTCAGATGTTTGTAAGTGCTGACCTAGAGAAATAAATAGGGCTACAGGAAAATAGAAGAGCAAATGCTCAGCATTACTGGAGAGACATGGGGAAATAAAATGAAGTCTTCAAAAATTACAGAAGGAGAGGCAAGAGCTAAATCTGGGCAGACAGATTAGGGATATATTGAGTTAGAGTTATTCTAAGGAATGTGGACATTATTTTATAAATATCATTAGATTTTAATTTAGAAAGATAATTCTAACAGATATGTGGAAAAGACACTAGTCAAAATGAAGGTCATAAACCATTAGATGTCCTCTCCAGTAGTCCAGACAAATATAACAAGGAAATGACAAGGGCAATAGATATTGACAGGATGAGGTACAACCTAGTACATTCTTTTTTTTTTTTTTTTTTTTTTTTTTAGGTTTGGGTAAACAAGATTTTGACACATTTTTAGAAAGTAAGAGAAAGTATACTGACAACTGTGAGGTTTCTGGTTGGAGTAAAAGTTACAGTTTAATGTCATTTGTCAAGATATGGAAAACCTGGGATGAGCAGTTTGGGTCAGGAGGTGAGCAAACATAATGAGTCCATTATGTATTCATGTTGAGTGTTAGGTCATTTTAAGCAATGGAAAGCCTGGGATTTGTTTCTTTGACATTTTCCTTTCTTTTCAGGGACATTGAATTTATTATTTGCATTCAAAAAGAAAAAGAAAAAAGAAAGCAGTAATTAGATACAAATAAAGTGTTGTGAAGGATATTGAATCCTAAAATGTTGTGAAGGATATTGAATCCTAAAGGACAAATTATTACATATCTAGTAAAACTAACAACAACAACAACAACAACAACAACAACAA
>VMDO01018662.1:0-41685 GCA_007922755.1 Pedetes capensis
TCTCTCCAAGTAGGGGACTATTTGAAGAAAACTAAAATAAAATGTGAAGCAGCCAGGCATGTGGTACACTCCTGTAATCCCAGCACTGGGGAGGCTGAGGCAGGAGGATCCGGAATTGAAGGCCAGCCTGGGTTACACAGCAGCCTCTTGTCTCAAAAAACTGAAAGTTGAGGATTCAGCTCAGTGGTAGAGCACTTGCCTAGCATGTCCAAGGCCCTAGGTTCCATCTCTAGCACCACAAGGGGTGGGGGGGGGAGTGAAGCCACCATGCTCCTACAGGTTTGGGCATGCCCATCCCTGGGAATGCCCCTCATAGCAATTTACACAGAGCTTCCCATGTGCAAGCCATGCCTCTAAGAACTGCTAAGACCTAATTCACCAATTAAAAATAAGCAAAGAATCTGTATAGACTTTTCTCCAAAGAAGATACACTAATGGCCACGGAGCAGAGCAGAAGATGCTCAGCATCATTAGCCTTTTGGGAAACACAAATTGAAATTACAGTAAGTGACCACTTCCCACCTGGTAAAACAGGTAGAAAAACAAAAAAGACCAATAATACCAAGTGCTGGTGAGGATATGGAGAAACTGGAACCCCCATGGAGAAGGTAAAATGGTGCATTCACTTTGGAGAGCAGTTTCTCAGACTAGGTACATACCTAACATACATGGAAACACATGTCTACGTAAAAACTTGTACACAAATGTTCACAGCACTGTTATTGATCCTGGTCCTCCAAATGGAAACAACCCAAATATCCCTTAACTGATGAATGAATAAATAAAATGTGGCCTATCCCCACAATGGTATATTATTCAGCAATGAAAACGAAATATTGCTATATGGATGAACCCTGAAGACATGATGCCAAGTGAGAGAAGCTAATCATAAACGATCATATTATTGGCTGACCCTATGTTTTATGAATGGGAGAAGGACGTGGCAATCCACTCCCATGGCAATCCTGAAACAATCAGCCACTGAAAACCTTAGAAGGGTCGCTGTGAGTCGGATATGAGATACGACTCGAGGGCACCTAACAACAACCACATTTTACGAAATGACCAGAACAGGCAAATCCATAGAGACAGAAAGCAGATCCGTGGTTGCCAGGGGCTAGCAGAGCAGGTGTGTGGGAGGAAATGGGGAATGACTGTTAAATGGGCGTGGGGCTTGTTTGGGGTGATGAAAACTGATTGTAGTGATGGTTGTACAACCCTGAATGCGCTAAAGCCTAAAATGGTTTAAAATAGCCGGTTAATTACCTAGTACGTGACTTAAAACTACTCAATAAAGCCGTTTTTATAAAAGAACAAATACAGTCCTCACACCCCTTTGAAGTAGGCACTGACATTTCTCCCTTTTACAAGTGAGGAAATTGGGGCATAAAGGGCCTCCGGTGACCTGCCCCAGGTCACATGGTTGGAGAGTGCAGAGGCCAGGTGGCGTGGCTCCACAGTCCAGGTGCTTAAACACTAAACCCTGAGCCAGAGCCCCTGCCCTCTTGGTTTCCCCCAAGGCGGCACATCCCACCCCTCTCAGCCCTTTCCAAC
This sequence comes from Pedetes capensis, assembly GCA_007922755.1. Classification (NCBI taxonomy): domain Eukaryota; kingdom Metazoa; phylum Chordata; class Mammalia; order Rodentia; family Pedetidae; genus Pedetes; species Pedetes capensis. Next base: position 1,555 of record VMDO01018662.1, read on the forward strand.
AGGGGTCTTAGGCAAAACGGCTCCCTTTCTCCTACTGTGGACTCCAAAGGCTTGGTGGCAGGGAACACAGCCCTGTAGAGTGAGGCTTCAAAGGGCGACAGCTCCCTTTTCTGGGCCAACAGCCAGAGTCTTTGCACACATCTGCCCTCATGCTTCTGAGCCCTGCAGGCAGGACTCAGGGTGTAGCTAACCAGCCCCCTACCCCCGCTCCACCCCCGGGCCCCCGCGCTGGGCCCCTCCTCGGATGCAAAGCATCTTTTGCCATTTTCTCTCCAGCCCCTTCCACCAGGCAGCTCCTTTCCCTGTCCGCTGCCGACAACCCGCTTTCCGTCCTCCCCGAGTCCCTGCCCGTCTCCCGGCTTTCCCTCGATTCGTGTGCTTTTCCTCAGACGCTGCGCTTTTTTCCTATAACATCATGTCTGACCCAGCCGTTCCTAAAAGCACCCTTTCACGCCGCAGTTTCCCCGGGTATCACTCAGGGCGCCTGTCCTCTGCCCAGCCAGGCCATCCTGGCCTCTCTCCCACCCCCCCATTCAGGGAGTCACAATGCACATTTTCATTTGAAAAGCCAACCCCTCGCACCTGGGCTGCAGATCATTCCAGAAAGCAGAGAAGATATCCAGGACGCCCTCAACACTTTGTTGTTATTGTTGTTAGGTGCTGTCGAGTCGAGTCCGACTCATAGCGACCCTCATAGGGTTTTCAATGGCTGACTGTTTCGGGATTGCCTTGGGAGTGGGTTGCCATGTCCTTCTCCCATTTTTGCCTTGCTGGGAATTGAACTTGGGACCTTAGAGACTGCAGCGCAGCGCTCTACCAACTGAGCTAAATCCCAGCCCCCCTCAACACTTTAGAAGTGTTAAATCCTGCCGGGCAGGAGCGGTGGCACATGCCTGTAATCCCAGCGGCTTGGGAAGCAGAGGCAGGAGGATCCCAAGTTCGAGACCAGAGGCAGTCTGTATAATTCAGTGAGACCCTGTCTCAAAAGAGTAAAAAAAAAAAAAAAAGGGCTGGGGGTCCAGCTCAGTGATACAGCACTTGTAGAGCATGCAGGCACAAGGCCCTGGGTTCAACCCCCAATCCCTCCCCCCAGAAATGTTAAATCCCAATCAGGTGCTTAAGGCGGTAGAAGCCCCTCCCACCTTCCCCTTCCTGGCTACCTCCAGCACGATACCTCTCTTGGCACCTTTTCTGGGGAGCAGAGGCGTTTTTCCACCAGCTCTGGGAACGGGCAGCACAGACCAGACTCTGTGCAGAGAGGCCACCAGAGGCTGACCTTCTGGGGCCTTCCGAAGGCACAACGAGAACGCGATGGATGGAAGCATTTTCACAAGCTGAGCCGTGCCCCACCGTCTCCGGCGAAGCCCAGGTTTCAAACGTTGTAAATGAAACCAGGGAAAGAGGAGAGCAATGTGGGGATAGCAGGAGGAGGGGCCTTGGGGGAAGCCCCACCAGCACAGCTGCCCCGCGGTTGCTCTGTGGAATCCAATAGCGAGGACAGCCTCAGAAGCCACCCAGCGTGTCCTTCTGGAACAGACGATGGGGAGCCAAAGCCCAGGAATGCAGAGGAGTTGGCTGAGGCCACACAGCTAGCTGGAGGGCAGGTGGGTCAAAGCTCCCAGATGACAGTGGGGTCTCTGCGCACACCACCCCGCCCGCCCCCGCCCCCCGCCCCTCAGGCATTCTGCAGAGCTCCAAGGCTCTGAATGGTTCACGGTCTCTCCCGCACCACCAGAGTCCCAGCCAGCAGAAGACACCATGTGTCTCTTCTTTGTTGTTAGGTATTGTTGTTGTTAGGCGCCCTCGAGTCGAGTCCGACTCACAGCGACCCTATGTACGGCTGATTGAAACACTTGCCGATTCTGTGCCAGGAAAACAATCTTATTTATGTTTAAGCCCATTGTTGCAGACACCATGTCAATCCATCTGGTGGAGGGTTTTCCTCTTTTGCGTTGACCTGCCACTCTCCCAAACGTGATGTCCTTCTCCAGGGATTGATCTCTCCTGACTACATGTCCGAAATATGTAAGACGCAGTCTGGCCATTCTTGCTTCTTTAAATATATAAAATGCATTTATTTTGGTGGGGTTTCATGTTTTATTTGAGTTAAAGAAAAATAAAAGTGGAATCTGGGCGTGGTGGCGCATGCTTATAATCCCCGCGGCGCGGGAGGCCGAGGCATGAGGATCGAAAATGTGATACCAGAGGAGGACTGCATAATTTAGTGACCCTGTCGCTAAAACAAGATGATGAGAGCCGCAGGTGGCCTTATGGGCCTCTCAGAAGCACCCGTAATCTGCCTCAGGGAGACACGAATGCAGAGGTGGAAGGCAAGGCCACCAGCCTGCCCCTGGGGCTGCCGCCCTCTCGGCTTGTGTTAATTTTGTTTATGAGAGGAAAATTCTACGGCTATTCCCGGAGATGGGGACACAAAGTCTTCCCTCCAAGGCTCAGGACACGGGGTATACTGATGGCCTCACGGGCTGCCTGCGTGCACCAGGGCCGAATAGAAGCAGCAAGCGCCGTGCAAGGCGGTGGCACCTCCCGAGACCTCTGCCACGGGCCATCTGTTGTCTCCTGGGCGCTGTGACCCAGGGAAATGTCAGAGCCACGTGTCACCAGCCCTGGGTGCGAGGATGAGTCAGGGCACTGGCTTCGGCCCCTCCTGCCTGCCTCTGCTTTCCCTCTGAGGGTGTCTGAAGGGTGACGTGCAGCAGGGTGTGGCGGCATTCAGAACACGGATCAGACCCCTCACAGGGGTTCAGCGGGGATCTGTCCAGCTCCAGGAACCTCGTGTGGACGAGGATACCATGTCAGTTTGTTGTCGTGAGGTGCCGTTGAGAGTCGATCCGACTCACAGTGACCCTGCGTACAATGGAATGAAACACTCCCCAACACTGCACCATGCCCGGCACTGTGGCAGTGCTTTTCTGCTATTCATAGGGGTGTCAATGGCTGACTGACTGGGGATTGGATCAGGAGTGGGCTGCTAGGTCCTTCTCCCATTTATGTGGTGCTGGGGCTCACACCCAGGGCCTTAGAGAGGGCAGAGCGGCACTCTACCAGCTGAGCTAAACGTGCTTTCTCTTCCTGACAATGAGCTCTGAGAAGGAAAGCCGTTAAGTGGCCCACAGGATGGTGGAGAACCCTGGAGACCCTGGGGACGTGTGCCAAGCATCATGAGGCTTTGGAGGCCACTTCAGAACAACCCCCAGTTCCAACCCACCACCCCCAAACTCCACAGTCTCTCTTAAAAGCCTTGAACTTGCCATATCAGTCTCGAGATCCTTTCTGGCCAGCCCTAATGAATGAGCCCACGTTCATTAGTTCTTCATTCTTTCACCTTCAGGGTGCCATCCCATGCACCCTGGTACACGTTCTCAAGGAGCTCAGGCTGGCAAGGGGTTAGGGGGGCTGTCAAGGTAAGGCCCAGGCCCAGGGGGCTGCAGATCCCAGGGCTCCCCCCACACCCCAGGCCTTGTGCTCCAGTTCCATGCTCTGTGCCCACCACCAATCCACCCTAGAAAAACGCAGGGAGCATCTCCCACAAACCTCCCTTGGTGTCAGGTTCTAGAAATACAGAGACTGCACTTAAGGGGTGCATAATCGAAAGAGGGACCCGGAGACACGTGAGTGCCACAATTTGATGAAAGCTACCCGTCAGGAAGGGCTGGGGTTTAGCTCAATCAGTAGAGCGCTGCTCTGCACTCTCCAAGGCCCTGGGTTCAATCCCCAGCACTGCAAAAATGGAAGAAGGACGTGGCAGTCCACTCCCAAATCAATCCCGAAACAATCAGCCATTAAAACGCTAGGAGGATGGCTATGAGTCAGACCCCATCGGATGGCATCTAGCAACAACAGCAAGTCAGGAGGAACCAGCAACTCTGACAGACCCAGGAGGAAAGAGGGGTTCCCAGCAGCTTACACTGATAGCATCTTTTGTCTCCACTTTCATTTTATTTTATTTAATTTGTGTGTGTGTGTGTGTGTGTGTGTGTGTGTGTGTGTGTGGTACTAAGAGTTGAACCCAGGGCCTCATGCCTGCATGCTTTGCAAGTGCTGTACCACTGAGCTGCACCCTCAGCCCATTTATTTTACTTTTTGAGACAGGGTCTCACTAAATCATGCAGACTGCCTCTGGTCTCGAACTTGCCATCCTCCTGCCTCTGCCTCCTGAGTCGCTGGGATTTTAGGCATGTGCCGCCATACCTGGTTCCACTTTTTCTTTCTTCCTTTCTTTTCTTTTCTTTCTTTCTTTTTTTTTTTTTTTTTTTTTTTTTTTTTTTTTTTTTTGGGGTTTGAACCCAGGGACTAGTGCTTGCATGCTTTGCAAGTACTGGACCACTGAGCTGCACCCTCAGCCTTTTTTTTTTTTTTTTTTTTTACGTTTTTGAGACAGGGTCCTGCTAAATTGTGCAGTCCTCCTCTGGTATCAAACTTTCAATCCTCCTGCCTCCGCCTCCGGAGCCGCTGGGATTATAAGCATGCAACACCACGCCCAGCTTCCACTTTTATTTTTCTTTAACTCAAATGAAACACCAAACTCCACCAAAATAAATGCCTTTTATATATTTAAAGTAATGTTTTATTTTGTTTTGCTCTGCTTTTCTGGCTATGAAGCCCAGTGGTAGCTAAGTGTCCTACCACTGAGTCATTCTCTCAGCCCTTACAGTAACTTTTATCCCACCCCCTACAAACCTTAACATAGTCATGCAGACCTTTTCTAAGTAATAAGCACACATACATTTTTAGAATGAAATTTAAAAACAGACTGGCCAAACTAGTTTAAATCCTGCTTCTCCCCCTTCTCTAAGTCATTAATAATATACAACATCTGAATAACTGAATCATACATATTTCATTTTATGGCTATGTTAGAGTTTATTTAACTACTCTCCCATTCTTGGACACTTTTTTGCCGTTATAAACAATGCTGCAATGAATAGTCTTGAGCTCCACCCCTTGCTGTAAGCTGTCTGGATTTTGATTCTGCACTTTAATTTTCCTGTGCATTTTCTTTATAGCCCATCTCTACTTCCATCTCACCCTCCTGGCTTTTAGTCTCAGGCAGTCTTTTAATAAGCAAAGTATACCATGGCTGCACGGACACAGTGTCTTCCAGCCATTTGAGGCTGCCAATCTCCTGACATTTTCTTCCAGATCCTACTATATAAACATTTTCAGAAGTGGACTCTCTCAGAAACAGCTGATTCTCACTATTTATGGTAGTTGCCTTCTATAAAGTTGCTGTGTATACAGTTACTAAATACTGAACCATGGCTCCTAAGGGAAACACAGGGTTAAATTCCTACAAGCCTCTAGTCACAACATTCTTGCACACACTGATAGACAATCCTATTTTATGTGTGTTTCTCTTAAAAGACAACTTCCACCTGAGGTCCCATTTACAGGAACTCTCAAGGGGCGGTTCTTCAACCCACACTAGCCACCACTACAAACCCCAGAGAACGCTACAGTATACAATGTATACAATGTACAGTATACATTGTATACATTGTTGATTTGTAAGCATCAAACTCATGACCAATAACACTATAGGGCATGCCTGAAAGGAAGCTTATCTGATACATATATGTTTTCTCTGGAAGGAACATCCCAGTGTTCTTGCACTGAGGGACACTAGACGGTATGTCAGCACCATGTTTGGGTGACATTTAAAGCAGCAAAACAGCCAAAAAAAAAAAAGACCAAAATGTGAAAAACATAGCACCAAGCGGACCGTGGAAAGGACAGTTGTTTACAGTGTGAGACTGAAGCTTGTTTACACTAAGAGCTCTGATACAAGAGCATCCCCTTGTTCGACCCCAGCTGGGAACATGCGCAGGGAGTGACTCAGATTTTTCACCTCTGCACATGTTGTGAATAACCGTGAAAGGGCAGTGAAGAGTTATTTTGGGGTTACAAATAGATTTTAGCAAGTAGGCAAACTCTACAATATTGTTGTTGTTGTTGTTGTTGTTAGGTGCCGTTGAGTCAGTATCTGACTCATAGCGACCCTCATAGGGTTTTCAATGGCTGTTTCGGGATTGCCTTGGGAGTGGGTTGCCAGGTCCTTCTCCCATTTTTGCAGTGCTGGGAATTGAACTCGGGACCTCAGAGACTGCAACACAGTGCTCTAATAACGAAGGTCAACGGTTTTCTTCCCGTCCCTCTGTTCTGCTGTTGTTCTGTGGGCCCTATGCGCTGACCACCTGTTGACAGAGCAACCTGCCAGTGGGCCCAGAGAGGCGCCCTTTCCCCCAGGGACCATCATGGTCCCACAGGAGGGCCAGGCGGATGGACACAGCTAGGTTCTGTCCCTAGGAAGTTGCTCACCTAAGAGGATGTCTTCCTGTACGCCATGCCACCTGTCTCCTCAGGACTCTGGACAGACGACAAACGTGGAAAGCTATGATACTCAACAGGTACTTGACCTCTCAACAGGACCTGCACCTCACAGAAGATACGGCCCTTCCCAGAAGGCATGTCCCCACCTCCACATCTGCCTCCCCACCCTCTATACGCATGTGTGCTGCTTTTACTGTAGCGGTTCTCTGGGGTTTATAGTGGTGGCTAGTGTGGGTTGAAGAACCACCCCTTGAAAGAGAGTTCCTGTAAATGGGACCTCAGGTGGAAACAGGGGCTTTGCAAATGTAATATCAAGGAGCTTGATTAAAGATCACCCTGGATGGTGTTGTCGTTGTTTGCTGTTGAGTTGGTATCTGACTCATAGCCACCCTGCATACAACAGGTGAAACACTATTGTCAGTGCTTCTCTACTGTTCATAAGGTTTTCAATGGAGGATTGATTTTTGGGAGTGGGTTGCCAGGTCTGTCTCCCAAGCCTAAAGCACCTGGTGTTCCTAGGCGGTCTCCCATCCAAGTACTAACCAGGCCCGACCCTGCTTAGCTTCCGAGATCTGATGGGATCGGATGCCACAGGGCTACAGCCACAGGCCCTGGATGTAGGGTAAGCCCTAAACCAAGGACAGGCAACAGAAAAGATGGAGACAGACATACAGAGACGAGGCCCATATGAAGAGAGTGCAGCCTGGAAAGCTGTGTCTACAAGCCAGAGAGACACCAGCAGCCACCAAAGGTGAAGAACAAAGTCCCCTCAGGGCCTCCAGAAGGAACCAGGCTGCGGACACCCTGATTGTGGATGCCTGGCCTCCAGAACTGTGAGGACATAAATGTTGGTGGTTTTAAGCCACCTAGTGTGTGAAACATAGTGGCTGCAACAATGGGCTCAAACATAAAAAACTGTGTGCATGGCAGAGTGTTGGGTAGTGTTTTGTCCTGCTGTACTTAGGGTTGCTATGAGTTGGATCCAACTCAAGGGTACCTAACAACAACCATCACATTGTCTCTGGGACAAAGGGAATTGATACAACTAAACAGGAGAGCTAGGTGCCATAGCACATGCCACAGTCCCAGCAACTCAGGAGGCTGAGGCTGAAAGATCATGAATTTGAAGCCCAAAGCAGCCAGCACAGCTTAGTGAGACCTTGTCTCAAAAATAAATAAATAAATGAATAAATAAATAAAATCCAGGAATGGTGGTATACACCTTTAGTCCCAGTGAGTAGGGAGGTTAAAGCAGAATGAATGTAAGTTCAAGGCCAGAGGCAGCTGCATAACTTAGTGAGATGCCATTTCAAAACAAAAAATAAGAGGAGCTGAGGGTGCAGCCTCATGGTAGAGCACTTGCAAAATATGTGCAAGGGCCTAGGTTCAACCCCCAAGTACCATTCCCCACCCCCCCCCAAAAAAAACAGGGGCTGCAAGTGTGACTCAGTGGTAGGTCATTTGCCTAGCATGCTCAAGGCTCTGGGTTTAACCCCCTAATAACACCCGAAAAAAAAAGAAAAAGAAAAGAAAAGAAACAAACAAGGAAATGAAAATTATTTCAAATCTATCAGCAATATTCTTATTTTAAAGAAACCAAAAAGAAAAACATGGAAGATAGAACACATAAGACAACCACCATATGAAAGAGAATGTCATAACTTCCTGGATGGTGCACAAAGTGTTCTTAGGATGCAGAAGACCACTAATCTCCTTGGGAGGGCTTCCTGGAGGAAGTGGTTCTAGGTCCTCAAAGGATGAATGGGCAGGATTTGGAGGTAAGTCTGGGAAAGTCTCACAACTACCACAGAGCTGTTTTCTAGGGCATTTGGGGCCAGCCTTATTTGCTATATTTACTGAATACTGTTTTAAGTGCTCAAATGTTAATGTGAAATGTAAATGAGTTGAACATTCTATATCTATTTTTCAAGACAAAACTACCATGGTTGTAGCTGTGGATTACCTGATTAACCTGATTAACCTGATTAACCCCCAACGTGGGAAATCCTTCCCAGACTCTCTTGCAGCTAGGTTCTGTGTGCAGCTGGGCCCTTCCAATTAAGCTTTCATGTGGCTCAGTGGGGAGAGAGGCAGGGTGCCATGTGTTCTTTTATGGTGTGGGCAGTGCCAAAAGCCTGGGTTCTGGAGCTGGCCCTAATGGTCCCGCTGCCTGTAACTTCCTGATTGTTGGCAGTCCTTGATGGCTTGATTTGGGTGGTTTGTAAATTTTGTCCCTGAGAGCTTAGCCTAATATCTTTTCTTTAGCCCTCCAAGCAATTCAGAGAGCTCTCTAACCTTAGTGCAGCCCCTTTGGCTTGAATTAATGGACTCTATTGTTGGTAACCACAAACTCTGACTATATACATTCACCCCACATTTGTTGTTCCAAGCCTAAAATCTTTGATGACATTTTTTTCTTGTGAGCCCACAGCACCTGAGCTAAGATTCCTTATCATTATGATCAAATCACCTTTGATGAATGAGTGTGGCAGTGAATGAGTTTCAAGCATTTATGATACAGAGCAGTAAGAAAATTCAGAGGATGGTATCCAAAAAAGATGATATTAGGCCACGGTTTGGCAAACTTTTCCTGTAATAGAGCATACTATAAATATTTTCAGCCTTTTGGGCCATACAGATTTTGTCACAATGACTCAATGACTGCTACTGAAATGTGAAAGTGGCTGTGATAGTATGTAAACAAGTGTGTGTGGCTCTGTGCCAATAAAACCTTATTTACAAAAATCAGGCGGCTGACTGGATTCTGTCCACGGACCAGAGTTTGCTACCCATGGCCAACCATAGGCTAACAGTTTAGTAAACCAATAACCCAAATGACCCCAATGTGTGAGAATTCTGGAAGGGATCAGCCACACCCTGGGCATCCACGCCCAGTTCCCAGCTGCATGGGTAGGACGCTAGCCCGGTGACTCCATGTTAGCAGGGAGACGCAGGAAGCAGATCCAGAGAATAAACTGCAGTCCAGAAGCCAGCAGCAGGCAGGTCCTTCCTTCCCCAGCAGCGACAATTACCTTCCCCTCCCAGGAAACAGACAACCCAGTTCGTCTGTGTTTCCCTCAATAAAAGAATTTATACGTGACCCAGAAATGATAGTATACAGACTAAGTTTATTAAAGATACAGATATAAAGAGAGCACACCTTCGAGATGTGAAGGTGGGCAGCAGTGAAGGGATACCACGGCCTTGAGCTAAGGTAGGATGTGACCATTATAGTGAGGTTAGAGCCTTCAGGGGAAGGAAAGAAACATTTACCCCTGGGGCCTGCGGCCCGGAATGGGTTAATGGATTCCTAGTGCCTTCAAGGGCTGGGGTTTAGCTCAGTTGGTAGAGCGCCACTCTGCAGTCTCTGAGATCCCGAGTTCAATTCCCAGCACCGCAAAAATGGGAGAAGGATGTGGCAATCCACTCCCAAGGCAATCCCAGAACCATCAGCCATTGAAAACCCTATGAGGGTCGCTATGAGTTGGACATGACTCCATGGCACCTAACAACAAGTGTCTTCAAAGGACTGGGCTCAGAAGGGGGATTTTAAAAGGTTAGAAATCCAGGCAGCTACTGGTCTTGATTGTTGTTGTTGTTGTCAGGTGCCGTCAAGTCGGTATCCGACTCACAGCGACCCTCATAGGGTTTTCAATGACTGACTGCTTCGGGATTGCCTTGGGAGTGGATTGCCAGGTCCTTCTCCCATTTTTGTGGTGCTGGGAATTGAACTGGGGACCTCAGAGACTGCAGCGCAGCGCTCTACCAACTGAGCTAAATCCCAGCCCCTGGTCTTGATAAGGGAGCAGAATCCACTACGCAATGCCCTTTTCAATTACCATGGGGTGGTGTATGTCTCACACAGTCTTATCGTCCTTCCTAGATGAATGTAGAAATGAAGAGTGATTTTAATTCTCTGTTTCCTTCTAGCAAATATGCTGTCTGTAAAGGTATTATCTATCAGGGAAACAAGGACCACCACACCAAAGCCTCTGTCCCCCAGGAGGCTCCCGCTGATATTCATATTACAGATGGCTGGGAAGCACGTGGCTAGGCTGGGAGGTGCTGCAGAGCCCTCTATTCCCTTTCTTCCTGCCTATTATCCTGTAACATCCAGGTTCACAAAGGGCTTCCCTCCCAGGATTTCTCCTCTTCTTAAAATGTATCATCTGGAAAAGGTCACAACTGGGGAGTGAGCGCCCACATGTCTTTCACATTTTTTGCAACAGCATAAATTGCATTTTATCTGTGCATCTAAGATTCTTTTCTCTCAATTGGCTGAGAGATACAGAATTTCCACTTCAGTCTTTAATTAAGATACAATGAAAATGAATATGGAGATTTAAATTGACACAGACTCTACAGTGTTTATATAATAAAATGTCTTGAAACACTTTAACATATAATCATTGTTGCTGTTGTTGTTGTTAGGTGCCCGTCGAGTCCAGTCTGACTCATAGCGACCCTCATTGGGTTTTCAATGGCTGACTGTCCCGGGATTGCCTTGGGAGTGGGTTGCCGCATCCTTCTCCCATTTTGCGGTGCTGGGAATCGAACTCGGGACCTCAGAGACTGTAGAGCAGCGCTCTACCAACTGAAGTAAATCCCAGCCCAATATATAATAATAGCTAAACAAATTTGGCACTTTAAAGGATAACTTCTGCCCAGAATCATAGAATTGGGAGAGTGTCACAAATACAAATTGTACTTGAGTTGCACCTGACACGCGGAGTGCAAAATACTGGAGTTGCACATGCCTCCACCTCTTCTTTCATCTTCATGAGCCACGCTGAGCAAGTTCCTGATCTCTCTGAGCCTGTTTCCTCAGCTTTCAATGGGAATGGTTTAGAGTCGTGTGTCAAATCAGATAACCTTAGGGTTTGGCATGGGACACAGATCTCAGTAAGCACTCAGTAAAGGATTAGGGCTGTGAGGTTTTGAAATGCCATCAACCATCCAGTAAAGCAGTGATCAGAATCAAACCCATCCCATTTGGGCTCTGCAGGATCTAATGGAGCCAGGTCGGAGGCAGGTCTACAACTCCATAATTCCACCATCTCTCCATGAGAAAGCCTCAGGCAAAAATCCTGTCCGCAAGATACAAAAAGCCAAAGTATTCACCCAGGCACACATACTCAGGTACTGCCGTCCCAACTCACCTATAGGGCAGGTGACTAACGGTGACTAAAGGTAAAGAGACGGTAGAGTAAAGGTCTCACCTGGGCACAGACAAGTCATTTCCCATCTCTAGACCAGGAAGTGTGGCCTCACTCAGGGCTTCTCAAATTTGAGCGTGCTTATGATCCACCTGGAGAATCTTCTCAAAATGCAAATTCTGATTCAGTCAGGTTGGGGTGGAGCCCAAGAATTTGCACAGTCAACAAGTCCCCTCATGATGCTGGTCCTGTTGGACCAGAGACCATGCTTTGGAAATCACGAGTGGAGATGATCTCTTGGGTCCCTACTCTCCATCACTGCAAGCTTTGATCAAAACTCTAGGGCAGAGCCAGGCATGGTGGCACATGCCTATAATCCCAGCAGCTGGGGAGGCGGAGGCAGGAGGATCACAAGTTCGAGACCAGAGGCAGTCTGGTAACTTAGCGAGACCCTGTCTCAAAAAGTAAAAAAATGGGCTGGGGGCACAGCTCAGTGGTCTAGCACTTGCAGAGCATGCAAGCGCGAGGCCCTGGGTTCAACCCCCAGTACAAAAAAAAAATTAAAAACAAAAACAAACAAACAAACAAAAACCCTCTAGGGCAAACCTGCTCAGCATTCACCTCCTCTTCCTTCTCTTCGCCTACCACTCGCTCCATCTCTGGGCTGCCTCCTCTTCTCCGCCCCCTGCAGGTTAGTAGGAGGGGAGGATTCCCACCGTCCTGGAAGGCGCAGAGCTGAGCTGGGTGTTCTCTATCCATAGTGCAGGCAGTGAGCAAGAAAGAGAGAGGGCAAGCGGGTCCCAGGGAACCAGAATCCTTCCAGGAGCAAACCCTGAGTGGAGCCGTCACCCGACCCCGCTCTCTCTGCAGGAGCCGAGGACGTCCCGGCTCTGAAGAACTCCCCCACACCAACAAACCTACAATAAAGCCATCCCCACCAGAAAGATCGGGCTGAGATTTAGCTCAGTTGGTAGAGCACCGCTCTGCAGTCTCTGAGGTCCCGAGTTCGATTCCCAGCACCACAAAAATGGGAGAAGGACCTGGCAACCCACATCCAAGGCAATCTGAAAGAGTCAGCCATTGAAAACCCTATGAGGGTCGCTATGAGTCAGACACGACTCGATGGCACCTAGCAACAACAACAACTGGAAAGATCATTCTGGATTAATGCCTCCTACGATGACCACGCTGGGATTTAGTTCAGTTGGTAGAGCACTGCACTGCAGTCTCTGAGGTCCTGAATTCAATTCCCAGCACCAAAAAATGGGAGAAGGACCTGGCAATCCACTCCCAAGGCAATCCCAAAACAATCAGCCATTGAAAACCCTATGAGGATCGCTATGAGTCTGATACCAACTCGATGGCACCTAACAACAACACAGGCCATACATATATTTATGGGAGAAGGACTTGGCAATCCACTCCCAAGGCAATCCCGAAACAGTCAGCCATTGAAAACCCTATGAGGGTCGCTATGAGTCGGATACCGACTCGATGGCACCTAACAACAACGACAACGACGGCCATCTGCTGGCTGGGAGCATTTTTTCCTCAGCCTCCAAATGTTCCTAAGCCTCCCAGACCGCCATTCACGCACGCCAACATCCAGACAACCTCAGAAAAGCACGAGGAGGCACCTGACCCCTGAGGAACAAGCCGGGGGTGGCCAGCAGTTGTGGGGAGAGAAGCCACGCTTCCTAGGACGACACAGCCCTCCTGGGTTGGCCCTGGAAACCCCGGTCCAAGTGCAGTGTCTTCCCTCAGGATCTCCCTAAAGGCCAGGGGCCTCAGGGCAATTCCCCTGCAAATGTCCCCGCTGGCAAGCGGGTGAAGCACCGGCCTTCCTGGCTCAATGCAGACACTCAAAACCAAACGCCTGGTCCCCACGGGGCCCGGTCTCTTGCTGGTCCCAGGTAGTCAGCAGGCAGGGCCTCCGTTCCCACAATGAGGCCCAGCCGCGGGTCCCCACCTAGAGGCACTGGCTGTCACCCAGGGCCTGGCCTGGCGCAGGAACACCCCGTAAGTGTTGAGGAATTTGCCTCTGAAATGTCCGCGGGCAGCAGGCCCGTGGCTGCCAGCGCGGGCCTGTGTCCCAAGCTCTCACTGGGCAGGATAAAGCCCGCAAGAGGAATTCTGCCCTTCTGCGGGCCAAATCCCCTGCCCATCTCCAGGACCTGGCACATGGCTGTGAGAGTTCAGGCCCCGGGCAGCGCGGGGTGGCGGGGTGGGGAATGGCCCACGTGTGCGGCCAGAGAGAGAGGAGACTCATTCCCACTGGCAGGAGAGCCCTCCAAGGTGCTGGATCTACGGGGCAGCCTCCTGGCCTGGCAGGTCCAATGCTGTGGCTACCTCCAAGGGCACACTGGGTCCTCTCCAGGTTTTCCAAGGCCCCTCTGCCCCTGGAGTGCCTGTTATTGGTTCCTCAACCCTGGAAGGTCCGTTGTAGTCTCTCCCTGGTCTTGAAGCACAGGCTGCACTATGTGGTCCCCGAATCCTGTGAGTGTGTGTTTGTGTACATTATTATCTTCCATCACCTATTTGATTATAGCCTGCAGCCGTAGCCCCGTGGTGTCCGATCCCATCAGATCTCAAAAGCTAAGCAGGGTAGGGGCCTGGTTAGTACTTGGATGGGAGACCACCTGGGAACACCAGGTGCTGCAGGCTTGGGAGAAGGACCCGGCAACCCACTCCCAAAAATCAATCCGCCATTGAAAACCCTATGAACAGCAATAGTGTTCCACCTGTTGTATGTAGGGTAGCTATGAGTCAGACACCGACTCGACAGCACCTAACAACAACAGCAACATTTGATTATGGTAAATCACGGCACGAAAGTTCCATCTTAACCATTTCTAAGTGTCCTGGGAAGTGGCACTCAGCACGTTCATGCTGTCCAGCCACCAACCATCCACCCCCACCACTCTCTCATCCACCCAATGGAACTCTGTCCCCGTGAAACACTAACTCCCCACTTCCACACCACACCACCCAGCCCTTTATTATTTGTTTATTCATCCGATGCTGGGGATTGAACCCAGGGCCTCACACACAGTGGCAAATGCTCTACACAGAGCCACATCCCTGGCCCCATTTTTTTTTTTTTTTTTTGATTGGCTTATTTCATTAGCACAATGTCCTCCTGGTTCATCCGTGTTGCCGTATGCATCAGAATTTCCTTCCTTTGTAGGTGTGAATCCTGTCCCATTATGCATCTACACTACATTCTGTTTGTCCACTCATCCATCCTTGGACGCTGGGGTTGCTTCCACCCCTCAGTTATGGTGCACAGGGCTGCTATGGACACACAAGTATACAAATATCTGTTCACATTCCTGCTTTCAATTCTCTGGGGTACAGACCCTGACATCCCAACCCCCCATTCCAATGTGGATGTTCCCAACAAAACACCTATCTCCAGGGCCCACAGCTCTCAACATAGGAAATTTGTTAGAAAATTGCTCATACTGGACATAGTGGTACACACCTATAACCCCAGCTACTTGAGACGAGGAGGCAGGAGGATCACAAGCTAGAGGCCAGAGGCAGCTTGAATAACTTAGACCCTGACACAAAGTGAAACATTAAAAATGTCCTGTGGGTGCATTCCAGTGGTAGAGCACTTGCAAAAACAATGTGTGGGGCCCCAGGTTCAACTCCCAAGTACAGAAGAAGAAGAAGGAGAAGAAGAAGGAAAAGGAGGAGGAGGAGGAGGAGGAGGAGGAGGAGGAGGAGGAGGAGGAGAAGAAGAAGAAGAAGAAGAAGAAGAAGAAGAAGAAGAAGAAGAGGGGGGGGGAGGGGGAGGAGGAAGAAGAGGGGAGGAGGGAGGAGGGAGGAGGGAGGAAGGAGGAGGAGGAGGAGGAAGAAGAAGAAGAGGAAGAAGAAGAGGAGGAGGAGGAGGAGGAGGAGAAAGAAGAGGAAGAAGGGAAAGAAGAAGAGGAGGAGGAGGAAGAGGAAGAAGAAGAGGAGGAAGAGAAAGAAGAAGAAGAGGAAGAAGAGGAAGAGGAAGAGGAGGAAAAGGAAGAGGAAGAAGAAGAAGAGGAGGAGGAGGAGAAAAAGGAAAAAAAAGAAAAAGAAAGAAAAAGAACAAAGTAGAAAATTATGCGTGGTGCACTGGTCATGGAACTGTCTGTCACAAACTGAACATGGCCACGTGAAACAGGATCCAGATCAAGAAGCTCGGGCCGAGGGTGAAGTGTAGTTTAGTGGCAGAGTTCTCTCCTGGGTTTAATTCCCAGCACCGCAGAAAACCAAACCAAACAAACAAAAACCCAGAACTTTATGCCTGCCAGAAGCCCCCTCGTGCCACCCTACCCACAACCACTGTCCTCCATGCACCCAGGGTCACCAACATCCTGGCTCCCAGCAGCTTTCCTTCCTTGGCCCCTCACATAGGTGGAAGCACACAGCCTGTGTCTGGCTTCTTCTAGTCCACGTTGTGTGGTTCAGCCAAGGGTTGCACGTCATAATACGTCATCCACACTCACCCTCATAGAGCCATCCACAGGCAGAGGTACCACTTATTTTTCTATTCTGTTGCTGATGGGCATTTATGGCCCCTGTCCAGTTTGAGCTATTCCACGTAGTGTTGCCACGAACACTGTAAAACCTCTCCCGTGAAAACATACGTACACATTTCTTTTTTTTTTTTTTGCGGTACTGGGGGTTGAACCCAGGGCCTCATGCCTGTATGCTTTGCAAGTGCTGGACCACTGAGCTGCACCCTCAGCCCATTTTTTTTACTTTTTGAGACAGGGTCTCGCTAAGCGGCGAAGACTGCCTCTGCTCTCGAACTTGCGATCCTCCTGCCTCTGCCTCCCAAGCCGCTGGGATGACAGGCGTGCACCACCGTGCCCGGCTGATGTACACATTTCTGACAGCTAGACTTCTACAAGGAGGACGGCTGGGTCATTAACAGATCTTGCCTAACTGTTTTTCCAGAATGTGTGTGCCAGCTGACACTCCCGCCAGAGTGCCAGGAGAATATGTGAGCCTCCTTGGTGTCCCTCATCTTTGTTCACTGTAGGTACTCTTGCACTGCCTTGTGGCTTCAATTTGCATTTCCCAAGTGACTAATGAAGTTAAACACCTGGTCACGCTTATTGTTTCCTCCTGTGTTTTGGGCACAGGTCACAAAATCCCAGCACGAAGGCAAAGCAGAGGTCTCAAGGCCTTCCACGGCTGCGTCTCCCCAGGCCTCCCACCCAGCCAGGGATCACACTGGAATCCTGGCTTGTGCTGGGTTACATAAGACAAGGCTAATTCTCTACTCACCTGGCCAGGTTGCTGTCATGAGCCCTAGGCTGGATCAGACACGGCTGGCCTGCTCCTCAATCGCTGTGTTTGCTCATAACAGTGTCCCAAGGACCAGGCCTTTTGCCAAGAGTGTCAGATGTCATTGGGTTGGCAATGACTGATGCAAAAAGCCAACAATGCCATAAATACAAGCGTGCGAGCCTTCAGAACAACAAGTTCCTCTTGGGGACATATACCGCAAACCATTTGGAGAATTCTGCCGTCAGGAAAGGAGCTGGCAGTAACCCATGGCTGGTCTTGCTTCAGAGGCTCAAAGACCAACTCCCTGACTAGACCAGAACTTTGTTGTTGTTGTTGTTAGGTGCTGTCGAGTCGGTATCTGACTCGTAGCGACCCTCTGTACAACAGGGGAAACACTATTGTCAGTGCTTCTCTGCTGTTCATAGGGTTTTCAATGGCAGATTGATTTTTGGGAGTGGGTTGCCAAGTCCTTCTCCCAAGCCTACAGCTTCTGGTGTTCCCAGCCGGTCTCCCATCCAGGTACTAACCAGACCCGACCCTGCTTAGCTTCCGAGATCTGACGGGATTGGATGCCACAGGGCTACGGCTGCAGGCAGACCAGAACTTTGGTCCACCCAAATTCAACCTGATTCCATCCAGCAAAACGATACTGAGGCCCTACTAGGTGCTGAGCCTTGCGATGGATGATGCTAGGGTCACAGACAGGGATGAGAGTTCTCCACAGAAACATAACCATAATACAGAACGTGATAAACATTGTAAGTAAGAACTAAACAGAAGCCAGGCAGAACAGGACGGACCTCATGGAGAGAAAACACCTGGTTACAGAGAATCAAGGAGGTTTCTTAGCGGAAGAGGAGTTTGAGGGACTCCAAACTGTGGCTAGAAGGTGGCAGGGTCAGAAACTGGTAGTGGGAGCCGGGCGCAGTGGCGCACGCCTGTAATCCCAGCGGCTCGGGAGGCGGAGGTGGGAGGATCGCAAGTTCGAGACCAGAGGCAGTCTGTGTAATTTAGTGAGACCCTGTCTCAAATAAGTAAAAAAAATGGGCTGGGGGCAGCAGCTCAGTGGTCCAGCACTTACAAAGCATGCAGGCGTGAGGCCCTGGGTTCAACCCTCAGTATCACAAAAAAATAAATAAATAAATAGAAAGAAAGAAAGAAAGAAAAGAAAAGAAAGAAAGAAACTGGTAGTGGGGAAAAAAAAGGGGGTGGGGGGAGGAACCTGGTAGTGAAGGCCCCCACAAAAGAGAGCAGCATGAACTAAAAGGGATGGATGGCTGGAAAAGTTACGGTCTGGTAGCACATGACAAAAGCAAACCCCATGAAGAAAGATACTAAGTGATAGGATGACATAAAAATTCACCTCTGGATTCAAAACAAAACAAAACAATAACAAAAAACCCTCTAGTTTTAAAAAACCTACAAACATAATTTTAAAAGGCAAACACCATGCTGTAAAAAAAAAATCACACACAGTACCCAACTTATGATAATTGGACTTATATAACTTCTCAACTTTATGACAGTGTGAAAGCAATACGCACTAAACCGTACCGTGAATTTTGAATTTGGATCTTTTCCTGGGCTAGCAATGACACACACAAAATAATGTGTAAAACTCCATCTCGTTTAAGAATTCGTGTGCAAAGAATAGGAAGAAATATCAGAAGAATACATCCAAATGTTAGCAGTATCTTCTCTAGGTGGAAAAATTTCAGATATTTTTGTCTTTGTGTTTTTCTGCATTTTCTTCAATTTCTAAAATGAACCATTGCTTTCGGAATCAGAAAGAAAATGAATGGTAACGGTGAAAAGCAAAAGCTGTTCTGCTCGAGGGAAAAGTGAGAGAAAAACGCTTATCTCTTAAAAACCACAGTCTCCCAATCACGTTCCCAGCAGCCTCTCACTAACCACCTTTCCACACCCCAGGTATTGAGGATGCTGGTTGTCTGCATGTGTAGGGGTGCCTGAAAACACTCAAGAGCCTCCTAGGAGGGTGCCCGCCCATCCCAGTCCAGCCCAGGTCCTCTGAAGACAGTTTCCAGCTGTGCTGGTACCCCAGGAACCCAGAGGACGGGGCCCCTGCCTGACTCTGTGGCCCCACCGGTCTCCACCTGCACCTGCTACATCAGGGGATGCACTTCAAGAACAGACCCAGGGCATGGAATTCTTAAGCTATTCCCCTGTGCCCTCTCATGCCCCAGGGCCTGCAGTTCAGCTCTCTGTGACAGGTACTTTGCCAACTGTACAGGTGCCTCCCGTGACACCTTGCAACAGCTGTTGCTGGGGACCTGGCACTGCCCAGCAAGGCTCAATAAGCATCTACAGAACGCTGATGAAACTAACCAAGAACAGTAAGCAACAACTGGGCTGGAAGCAGATTGCATGGCAGGTGGTGCGAACCTCACCTCCCAGAGCAGCAGTGTAGGGGTTCATTTATCTCCAAACTGGGGAGCCTATGTATTCTTAGTGTGCATTCTGTTTTGAAAAGTTCATCTATTTTCCTTTCTTGGGGAGGTCAGAGCAGGTAGGTTCAAGAGAGAAAATCAGAAAAGGAGAAGGAAAGCTTCTGCACCAGCTTGCAGCTGGTTCTGTTATAGCCAAAGACAAGAAAAACCTAGGTACACAGGGGACTGTTTAAATGTCACATGTATTCAGTGGCGCACGCCTGTAATCCCAGCTGCTCAGGAGGCGAAGGCGGGAGGATCGCAAATTGGAGACCAGAGGCAGTCTGCGTCACTTACTGAGACCCTGTCTCAAAAAAGTAAAAAAATGGGCTGGGGGCGCAGCTCAGTGGTCCAGCACTTGCAGAGCATGCAAGCGCAAGGCCCTAGGTCCAACCCCCAGTACTGCAAAAAAAAAAAAAAAAAAAAAAAAAGATACATGATTCGTGTCTGTCCTGTCACCTGCATGTAATATTTGGAAGGATACAAAATGTCACCTTTTCCAGGGTGAACAAGGACTTGGCAATCCAGGGAGACTCACATCTTTTAGCAACATTTGGAGTTTTGGCTTTTGCGTTTTCACTCCTGCGGTACTTGAAATGTTTTCCATGTCTGTGAATTATGGCTTCAATTAACACAATGGTTTAAAAAAAGAAAAAGGGAGAAGGATAACTTTTGGAAGCAGAAATAATTGATAACAGACAGCTTGGAAGAAAGAAAGAATAAAACGTTTTCAGTAAGTCAATAATGCAAATGACACAGAATGAGGGTGACAAAAAATAGAAGTTTGGGACCCACAAGTCAAACAGATATGTAAGTAAGATCCATTGGTTCCTGACCATAAGACTGTATGGCATCAAGTCATTAATAATGCCTCTGAGACACCAAAATAAGGTTAGGTTGCACTTAACACTCTTTATGCTGAAAAACTTGAAAACACCAAAGACATTCCCATTAAAGTCAGAATTAAGACAAAGGTGCCTTGTATCGTCCCTACTATTTAAAATTGTTCTAGATAGTAGACACTAGAGCCAATGCAACAAGACAAGAAAAGGTAATGAATGGGAGAAACACTGAAAAAGAAGAGACAGAATTACCATTGTTGAAGATGCTATGAGGATCTACCATGAAACCCAGAAAGACAACCTCTCAGAAACAAGCCACTTTCTAAATAAATACAAGAAAATCAATTCCCTTCCTATATATCAAAAGCTGAATTTAGAAAATATACTGGGAAATGATACTGCTCCCCTGACTACAACAATTCAAAACACCCACATATCAACTTGAGAAACATGCAGGGACCCATACCAGAAAATCATTTGAATACTGAAGTTCCAGATAAGAAGATTCAGTATTAGAAATACTCCAATTCCTTCAACATTCTTCTATGAACTTAACGCAATTTCAATCAGAATCACAGAGGAGTTATTTTTTAAGTTAACTAAATCATTCTAAAGTTCATTTGGAAACAAAATGCAAGAGACCAGCCAAGAAATTTTGTAATCATGGGATTCATGCCCTAAAATAATTAAAATATTAAAACAGCGTGGTACTGGCAAAAGAACAAAGATTTATATCATTGGACAGAAAGAACTCCAGAAACAGACCCAAGAATATATGAGAATTAACATATGAAAAAGGGAGCATTCTGAATCAGTAGGGAAGGAACACATAAGGTTGGGAAAATGTCAGGCTGGATTCTTTACCCTATGGTCGACTTCAGATCATTTTAGGAATGGAATCAAAGGTGTGCATGGTGGCACGTACCTGTAATCCCAGTGACTGGTGAGGCTTCGAGGCAGGAGAAATGACTCTAGATGAAAATAAAATGCATTTTTTTATATCAACAAGCACAAGAAGCAAAATGCAGAGGCAAAGGAAAAACTGGGGATTAATTTCTATCCTTGATAGGCAAAGAATTCTCACAAATGAACAACAATGTATTAATCTCTCGATGGGGAAAGTACACAAAAGTCATGAGTAAGCAATTGCCAAAAGAAGGAACTCAAGTGGCTAACAGACATTTTTTAAATGTTCAAAGAACTGCACGCTTCTAAAACCAAGGCACTATCTCTTACCGTTCAAATTGACACAGATTTGGCAAATAATAATACACAATGTCAGTGTGGTCAAAGGGAAATTTGCTACTCTCTCATGCTGCTAATGAAAATCAAAAGTAAAGCTGTACCTGACAAGCAATTGGCCGGCATGTATGAAAAGACTTAAAAGACTGTAAAATGTGTCTACCCTCTGACCCATCAACTGTGGTTTTAAGAATCTATCCCAAGGAAAGAGCTCATCATGCATACAGAGGTTTAGCTTCAAGGATATACTTCCCCGTGCTGTTGGTGATAAGGCAAAACCACAAACACCATTCAAACTTAGCACTGTGAAACTTGTTAGACTGTGTGGTACATTCACACACGACAAGGCTAAGCAATCAGGAAGATGATGTTGCAGCAAGAGAGTCAAGTTCTCAGCAAGTTTTAAAAAACAGGTTATAAAAGAGAATATGGTTAGTAAATGGACTAGATCACTCCTGTAATACTGCCAAGAACGTAGAAAGGTAGATCACTATAGAAAAAAGTTTGGACTTAAAATCAGGATGCACTATATAGATAAATATTCCCACAAAAAGACATGCAAGTAGAAAGGAGACCATTGGTGGCGGTGATGGGGAGGAGGGTCATGAGAGGGTAAGGGGGAAGTTATGTGAGCAATGTACAATGAAATGCATGTATGGAAATGTCAGAATGAAACCCATTAACTTGTACATTTAAAATTACCAATAAAAATATGATGGGGAAATTAAAAAAAAAGAGTATATGCTTAAATATAAAATCCTGTTTTTGGAAACCAAATGTGTACACGCATTAAATGGTAAAAGAGAAGCAAACGTAGGTTTAATATCCCCGAAGTGCTTGGGACCATAAGGATTTTGGGTTTCAAAATTTTGGTTTTGGAATATTTGTATAGAATAACAAGATATCTTGGGGATGGGACCCAAATCTAAATAAAATGCATTTATGTTCATATTCACCTAATACACATAGCCCGAAGGTAATTTAGTGCAATACTTTTTAGTGCACTTACACTTTGATTGTGACCTTTCACACGCATGAGTCACGTGTAGAATTTCCCACTTGTGGCATCCTGTCTGTTCTCCAATAGTTTCAACTTTTGGAGAATTTTGGATTTCAGATTTTCAAATTAGGGATGTTCCACCCATATACGAAAACGTAAACAGAATATACACCAGAAATTTCCCCAAATAATTGGATGAGTGATTTTTTTCCTTCTAATCTGCCTCCATCCTCTAAATGTTTTAAATGTTTATACTTCTGAAACATGAAACATATTTCTAAAAAGTTATTTGTAAGAGAAAGCTTGAGTACATCTATGCTCGTAGCAGCATTAGTCACAATAGCCAATGTCCACGGACAGATGAATAGACAAAATGTGACATATCAATGCAATGGAATATTACTTGGTCTTTAAAAGGAAGGAAATTCTCATATATGCTACAACATAGACGAACTTGAAGAACATTCTGTTAAGTGAAATAAGCCAGTCACAAAAGAATAAATACTATAGGAATCCACTTACACCACATAGTGAGTAGTCAAATTCATAGAGACAGAAAGTAGAATGGTAGTCCCCAGTGGCTGGAGGGTGGGGAATAGGGAGTCTGTGTTTATTGGGGGGACAGTTTCAGCTGGGAGAGATGGAAAGCTCTGGAGGCGGATGCAGGTGGTGGCTGCACAACAGAGTGAGTATAATCAACACCACTGAGCGGTGGTGGATGAGATGAGCCGGGCGCGGTGGCGCACGCCTGTAATCCTAGCGGCTCAGGAGGTGGAGGCAGGAGGATCGCAAGTTCGAGACCAGACGCAGTCTGCGTAACTTAGCGAGACCCTGTCTCAAAAAGTAAAAAAAAAAAAAAAAAAAGGGCTAGGCGTGCAGCTCAGTGGTCCAGCACTTGCAGAGCATGCAGGCACGAGGCCCTGGGTTCAACCCCCAGTACCACAAAAAAAGAAAAAAAAAAAAGTGGATGAAATGGTAAACTTGTTATGTTGTTGTTGTTAGGTGCCATCAAGTCAGTATCGAACTCATAGCGACCCTCTGTACAACAGAGGAAACACTATTGTCAGTGCTTCTCTGCTATTCATAGGGTTTTCAATGGCAGATTGATTTTTGGGAGGGGGTTGCCAGGTCCTTCTTCCAAGCCTACAGCTTCTGGTGTTCCCAGGCGGTCTCCCATCCAGGTACTAACCAGACCTGACCCTGCTTAGCTTCCCAGATCTGACGGGTTCGGATGCCACAGGGCTACCGCTGCAGGCAACTTGATATGTACTTTATCATAATTTTAAAAAATAATTTAAAAAGTTGGACACTGAGTGCTTCTGGGGGAGGAGCTTCGGGTTTCAGAAGCCACTTGTGAGGAACGGTTCTTCCCCTAGCGACGCCAGATCAACAAGGTGTTACTGCAGAGAGTGAGACATAACCGACTTCCCAGAGACCTTCCACTTGGCAGGGCTGCCTCCTCCGCCTGGCAGCCGGGGCCCTTGGCAGCCTGGCTCTCTGTCAGCCCATCTCCCTTTGGCTGGCTTCACATGCCCTGGACGTCCCCCGCCAGGCCCGGGCACAGAGGTCCCATTGGAGACACCGGAAGGCGCTCCAAGCCCTGCTTCCCTCGGCCTGCGGCCATCTAGGGATGGCCGAGCCCCCACAAATGCAGCTGACCCCCCATCAGGCCCCCCAGCTTCCCTGCCCACTTCTCTTGGCTCCTGACTCAGAGTAGCATTTGACTTTCTAACTCTTCCCTCCTCACAATAAAAGCGAAATGTTCCCCAGGCACTTGGCCTGGTTGCTGCGCCCGAGCAGACAGAGGGCCAGCAAAGGCGGGCAGTCAGGAGCCAGCCCAGGAAGGTCCCGGAGCAGCTGCCTCGGCACGACGAAGCTTCACCAACCAGCACCAATGCGCCCGTCTTCCTGCTCACCGACCACCAGACGTGGCGTGACTCTCTGGCTTCCTGAACAGGTGAGTCCTGAACCACTTTGCAAGGTGAGACCCATCACGTCTGGTCACGCGGCTCCTCCCAAGAGGAGCAGGGCTGGAAGCTGGGAGGAGACTGTGTCGGCCAGCACTGCATGGCCTCAGTGTCCCCTCTGTCCTCAAATGTCCACCTCCCCACTTGGCCTGGAGAATACACAGGCTCTGGGACTTCAGAAGGGAGCAGTGTCCATTTGGCTTAGTAACCACACTGCTGTGTCCAAGTAGCTGTTAGTGTTAAAGTCAAACTCTGCTTGGCCACTCAGTTAAGCCCTCCCCAGGCACTGCAGGAGGCTGGCAGTGGGACTGGTGGGGAAAGGGGGCTGAAACCCTCGCCCGGAACAAGACGGTCACAAGCACGCAGCTGCAGCTGGGAACGCAAGGCCTGTCTTTACTGCTGCAGGGGTAGAGGGTGCCAGAGCAGAGGGTGAGCAGAGGTAGAGGGTGCCACAGCAGCGGAGAGCACCTGCCACACTCAAGGTGTTGTGTGCAGGAAGGGGACACACGAGCAGGTCTCAGAAGGGACGATTAACACTTATGTTCGGCCCAGCAATGAGAAATTCACCAGGGACCAGGAACGAGGGACACTCGAGAACGTCTTCTGGCAAAACCTGTCGTGTGTGTTATCGACAGGTCACTGAGGATGCTCCTCTAATGGGTTTATCAAGGTACGAAGGGCGGAAACTGGATGGTAGCCAAAATACATGCTGTTCAATTAATAATAAAGGTTGAGAGTTCTGGGGGCTCCTCAGACCTGGTTTCTCAACTATCCACTATCAGAAGAGTCCAAGTCCAGCTGGGTGCGGTGGCGCACACCTGTCATCCCAGCGGCTCGGGAGGTGGAGGCAGGAGGATCGCAAGTTTGAGATCAGAGGCCGTCTGTGTAACTTAGCGAACCCTGTCTCAAAAAGTGAAAGAAATGGGCTGGGGGCACAGCTCAGTGGCCCAGCACTTGCAAAGCATGCAGGCGTGAGGCCCTGGGTTCAACCCCCAGTACTGAAAAAAAAAAAAAAAAAAAGAAAAAAGAAAAGAGTCCATGTCCTGGGCTGGGGACAGACGCCACATCAGTTGCCCTCCCACCGATGGCGGCTGCCCAAAGTCCACACATGGGGCCAGGAGAAATTAATCAGCAAAGCCAACCATTTAAATGGTTCTGACACATCTCGCTTCGCAGGGTGAACAGGTGCGAGGGTTCTGTGACGGCTAGCCCCAGGGAACTTGGAGAGCTTGTTTCTCCGTCCTTGGACTAGTTCAAGCTCCATGTAGTGGAAGGAAAGGCACAGATTCTCAAGCCCGAGTCCTGCCTCACGCAGCCTCTGATACGGTTACCATGGCTCAGCCAAACTGCCAGCCCTTTCTGAAAACCCGAAACTTGCAAAGAAGATAACTGAAGCAGAAAAATCCTCCATCTGGGACAGCTGAGTGTGTTCCAGGCAGTCGGGACCGCCCTGAGGTCTCAATCCTCCAAAGCACACCCCACCCAGCAGCGGTGTGGAGGTCAGACCCAAAGCCCATCACCCCATATGCCTGGGGCACCTATTTGGCGCATGCTCCCTGGGTGCTAGGAGCTCCAGAGAATCACCCAGCGACTCAGCTGGAAGCGATCTCAGGGGTCCCTGAAGATGATTCACAGAAAGGAGAATGAGGCCCAAGAGGGGAAGGGACAGGCCCAGGGTTACCAGGGAGTCAGTGGCAGAACCAAGCCCAGGACTCAGGACTCCTGACCCCAACTCACTACGGATCCCCAAAACCGTCAACAGCAGAACCGCGGGAAATTTCAAGTCACAGAAGAGGTGGCCAGAAGACCCTAGAGGCGGACCTATAGATGGACACCCCACCCAGCCACCCACGGACCCTCCTGAGCTGGTCCTCATTTCTCCTGCCTCCTACCCTACCCAGCGGGATGGACCGGCCACCACCATCACCAGCATGATGGAGCTGGAATTCTGGTCTTGTCACCAGAGCACAGTGGTGTGGCCCTCAACCCCTGTCTGGCCACCTTGTTCTCCACACATCCTGGCTGTAGCCTCAGGCTGACAGCAGCAGCGAGCCTGGGACAAAGAGGCTTCACCTGGTCTCCTGATGGAGTAGGGCTGCAACATCAGGTCCTGAGTAGAGTACGGACTCTCCATGGCAGATGCCCAATGAGTCATCCGTGCCGCCCTGGGGCCAGACCCTCAGCCTTTCCAGGAGTGGTGCTGAGGCACTGTGCCATCCCAGAACCACAGGCCTGGCTCTCAGGATCAAGCAGCCCTGGCCCAGGAGCACTCAGGGCAAGAACCAGGTCTCACCACTTCTGCCTGTGTTCTGCCAGGTTACAGTCTTCAAATAGGGTGGAGTGGGAGCCAGGCACGGTGGCACACACCTGTAATCCCAGCAGCTCGGGAGGCGGAGGCAGGAGGATCGCAAATTGAAGACCAGAGGCAGTCTGCGTAATTTAGTGAGACCTTGTCTCAAAAAGTAAAAAAAAAAAAAATGGGCTGGGGGGCACAGATCAGTGGTCCAGCACTTGCAGAACATGCAGGCATGAGGCCCTGAGTTCAACCCCCAGTACTACAAAAAAAAACAAAAAAACAAAAAGAAACCAGGGTTGAGTGGGCAGGAAGCCCAAGTCTGGCATGATGTGAAAGATATTTGCTATAATTTGGATCTTGAATGTCACCCCCCTCCAGAAAGGCACATGGGTTAAAAGCCTGGTCTCCAGCTCCTGGCACGATTGGGAGGCGGCAGAACCTTTAAAGATGAGGACCTAGTGAAAGGAAGTGAGGTCACTGAGGGCAAACCCCTGAAGGGGATACCGGCCCCCTCCTGGCTCTCTGTGCTTCCCAGCCACCATGAGGTGAACAGGCCTCCTGTGCCCTGTGTTCCTGCCACGGTGTTCTGAGCGGCTCCAGGCCCAGAGCAACAGGGCCACATGATCGGGGACTGAGACCTCCGAAACCAGGAGTCAAAAAAACCTTCCCTCCTTATTAGTGGATGATCTCAGGTATTTTGATACAGTAACAGAACGCTGACTGATACACTATTCTGGAAAATGACTGGGCAAATCAGCACAGGCCCAGAGTCCCAAAGGAAAGAGAAGCAGCCCTGGAAAAAAGGAGTCTGAACTCTGCCTCCTCAGCTGATTTTATCCTTTAGGTGTGTGGAAATGAACACCCAGAGGGGCTCCAAGGATGGCTCCATATCCTAGGGGGCATCTTTCCTGTCAGCCCCAGTACTCTCACTTATGGGAGGGAGGAGACATGTCAGACGGCCTCCCAACTGCTGCCACTGCTGTCTCCCCGCCTCATTTTCCTCATTCTCAGCACCACTGAGCAACCGGGCAGATGCTTCTGCAACACAAACCAGTCCCGGCCCCTCCCACCGAAAGCCCTTCAGTACCCTCTTCCTGCTTTCATCAAGACGAATCCGGATGCTCAACAAGGCCAGCCAGGGCCTGCCCCGTCCTCCAGCCTCCTCTCTCAGCCCTCACTCCACCCACACAGAACCCCTCTGGGCCCTGCATGGCCTCCAGCTCTCTGTTGCCTGAGTCTCCCTGTCCCCAGAATGCCTCCACTCAACTGCGGACTGCCAACAGACCTTTGCACACGGCGGGTCAACAAGGCTCTGGAGCAGACCGCCTGGGCTGGAATCCCGATTCAGACACTGAGAAACTCATCGTGTGACCTCGGGAAGTTGCCTCACCTTTACGAGCCTTGTTCTCCTCACCTCTAAAACGAGACGCACTCTGCGTCCTAGAGCCACGGTGAGAATCGAGGGAGACCATGCAGGTGAAGAGCACTGCATGGTGCCAGGCACACAGGAAGCGCTTGGTGAACGCTGGCTGGGTGACATGGGGAGGTCAACGGTCATGACTGTGATGACGACGATGACAGTGGTAATGGTGATGATGGTGCTTGACAGCGATGAAGATGACAGTAACAGCGAAGGTGACAATGGTAACAGTAGGACAGGGGTAACCACAATAACAAAAGTGGTCATGGTGAGAACCTCCCTGGTCCTTCCCCATGCCTGGTCCAGGTACCCCCTCCTCCAGCTTCCCCAGCGCCTGTCCTAACCCCTCCGGTGGCACTTGTCACCCTATACCGTCATTGCTGGTACACACTCCTCTCAGCAGTGTGATACCCCTGAGAACCGGATGATTGTGGGGATCACGACTGTATTTCCACCGCTTGGCATGTACACTAACATGAGGCGGATGCTTGAGAAATACAGCCATGCATTGCTTAACAACGGCAGGAGACGTCTTGAGAAGGGCATCACTAGGTAATTTCATCATTTTTTGAACCTCGGGGTGCACTTACAAGCACTAAGATGGCCATGCCATCACTAGGTGATACAATTACCTGGGGCCACTGTGACGGACGTGGTTCTTCGCTGGTGAAAATGTGCTGTGCTAGCTGAATGACTCCGATGCTTGTTAGTTTTTATTTACGACATGACAAGTTATCGCCCTACACCTACTTCCACGTGCTATTATTAAGAGAATAACTCTCACAAAATCTCATAAAAAAGAACCAAGGAAATAGTGATTATTTATTTATTTATTTATTGAGACAGGGTCTTGCTATGTAGCCCAAACTGGCCTGGGATTTGTTGTGTAGACTAGGCTGGCCTTGAATTCACATCCATTCTCCTGCCTCAACCTCCTGAGTGCTGGGATTACAGGTGCGCACAAGCACACTGGGCCAAAAATTGTTTGTTTGTTTGTTTGTTTTTGGCAGTACTGGGTGTTAGACCCAGGGCCTCACTCTTGCATGCTCTGCAAGTGCTGGACCACTGAGCTGCACCCCCAGCTCATTTTTTTACTTTTTGAGACAGGGTCTTACTAAGTTACCCAGACTGCATCTGGTCTCAAACTTGCGATTCTCCTGCCTCCGCCTCCCAAACCACTGGGATTACAGGTGTGCACCCCTGCACCCGGCTCGTGTTTTTTTTTTTTAAGTGAGTAACAACAAGATGCTACCTGGTTATAATTCAGTGGCTTAAGTAGATGATCAGTGGAAGAAAGGATGAATCTCACATGGGCTCCAGCGCTTCCTGTAAAGAAGCCTGACTTGGAAATGCAATGTGCGGCACCAGTGAGAACCAGGGAAGAGGACAGGGCAGGAGGGTCCACCCGAGTGTGCCCTGCTGCAGCCACGACTGAGCTCCCAGGACTGAGGCTTTGCAGATTTGCTCACCACTCCACCTCTTTGTTGTTGTTGTTAGGTACTGTCAAGTCAGTATCCGACTCATAGCAACCCTCATAGGGTTTTCAATGGCTATTTCAGGATTGCCTTGCGAGTGGATTGCCAGGTCCTTCTCCCATTTTTGCGGTGCTGGGAATTGAACTCGGGACCTCAGAGACTGCAGCGCAGCGCTCTACCCACTGAGCTAAATCCCAGCCCGCCGCTCCACCTCTAGCACATTGAATTCACCAGGCAATGGTAAGCACTCAAAATCTACTCCTTGGGGGGCTGAATGACAACAGCCATAAGGACAGCTGCCAGGTGGGTGCCCCCTCTGTGTGGGTGCTGTGCAGAGCCCTTTGCTGTGTATCCTTGTGGTTAGCGCTTTTATTATTTTCCTCTCACAGATGGAAGCACTGAGGCTTGAGGGGATAGGGTGGGCTGGAGGGGCTATTCGGGATCCAGTGGACATTGTTCTGTAGGGGAATCAAGGCTCTGGGACAGAGAAGCTACTCCCCACCCCAGTATCTACCTTCACCCTCTCTCTTTCATTGTCAGAGTGCATGGCCATGCAGGATACCTTGCAGCTAGCTGTGGCCCCGTGACAAAGTCTGAGGTGATGGAAAATGTGTGGAAATGACATGTGCCACTTCCACATTGCTTCCTTAAAGGAAGTCACTTCCTCCACACCCTCTCTTACCCTCTTCTAAAAGGCTGGAATGGAGGCAGGCAGCTGGAGGACCAGCTTCTACCGTGAAGAGGAGGCTCACACCCCGGAGCACGGGCCAGCAACCACACAGAAGGCCGGGGCCTATCTGGATGGCAGCAGGGAGCAGAGCTGCCTGCTTGCCCCCGCTCACCTCCCACCTCCTGACCGCTAAGGGAAAGAGACGAGGGTGCATCCTGCTGAAGCTGTGTGTTCTGAGGTCTCTGTGTCGCCCTAACTAAGCACGCAGCTGACCGGGAGCTCCTTGCCCAAGGCACCCAGCTCATTTTCTGTGTGTGTTTCCGTTGTATCTTGATACAAGGCTGGGAGGCTGCGGGTTTCACTCCCGTGGCTCTGATCATCCGAAGGAAGTGTCAGAAGCAGCAAAGAACCAAACCAAAGCTAAAGATGCCAAAGGAAGGCTGCGGGGCAAGCTGCAGAGTGCCCAGACATCTCCTCAGAGTGTGGCAGGACCCAAGAGGTAACATTCTTGGGATTCTGCTCCCCAGACTCAAATGTCCTGTGACACATCATTCTGAACCCCGCCAAGGGCCGCCCTATGACAGCATCTTGTGAAAACAACACTCTAGTGGCTGTTTCTACACTGCAACGATGACTGTTTGGGATCTGGGTTTCCCTCCCACAAAGTGACTAGACAAAACAAGCTTGGGTTTTTCTTTTCTTCCCATCTTTCTTTTTGTTTCTTCCCAAATCATCCTGTGCCTTTGTGAAAACTTTCTCTCGCTATCCCCAGCAAGGTTGCAGAGGCTGCACGTATACGTGTATTTAATCCCATGTAACACACATACTCTGGAAAAGTTAATTCTTCATTTCTACAGCCCTCATCCTTTTAGGTGAGCTTTCTGTTAGAGGAGTGCTAACATAAAAGCAGCCTGCAGCCGTAGCCCTGTGGCATCCAATCCCATCAGATCTCGGAAGCTAAGCAGGGTCGGGCCTGGTTAGTACTTGGATGGGAGACCTCCTGGGAACAAACACCAGGTGCTGTAGGCTTGGGAGAAGGACCAAGCAACCCACTCCCAAAAATCAGTCCGCCATTGAAAACCCTATGAACAGCAGAGAAGCACTGACAGTAGTGTTTCTCCTGTTGTACAGAGGGTCGCTGAGTCGGAGACCAACTTAACGGCACCTAACAACAACAACATAAAAGGGGAATGTCACCCTCATTGTAGATGCTTTTAAGCCTGGATTCTATATCCCTTCCCCAGCACAGAGGACCCTGCGGTGGCTCAACATGCCTCTCAAAGGACAGGACCCAGGAGCCAGGAGGTGGGTGCAAGCCTGTAATTCCAGCGACTCAGGAAGTAGATGCAGGAGGTCAGAAGCAGCCTGCATAACTTAGGCCCTGTCTCAAAAAAAAAATTTAGAAAACGTTAAAAAAAAATGGACTAGGGGTGCAGCTTAGTAGTAGAGCACTTAACAAAGTTGTGTGCAAAGCCCTGGGTTCAACTCCCAAGTACCACAAAAAAAAAAAAAAAAAAAAAAAAAAAAAAAAAAAAAAAAAAAAAAAAAAAAAAAGGAAAGGGCCCCAGTGCAAATGCATTATTCCACGCACACCTGTCTCTCCCTAAGAAGTGAGGCTCTCATCTCTGTGGCAAGTGAGACTTTCTGTGCCAGCTAACACAAAACTCAACTGCAAATGGCTTAAAAGAATGGTGTGGGTGAGCAGGGTGTGGTGCCACACGCCTGTCATCCCAGAGGCTCAGGAGGCGGAGGCCGGAGGATCACAAGTTCGAGAGCAGAGGCAGTCTGCGTAACTTAGCGAGACCCTGTCTCAAAAAGTAAGAAAATGGGCTGAGGGTGCAGCTCAGGGGTCCAGCACTCGCAGAGCATGCAGGTGCGAGGCCCTGGGTTCAACCCCCAGTACCGCAAAAAAAAAAAAAAAAGAATGGTATGGGTTTGGGTAACAGCACAGCCCAGAGAAAGAACGAGTTTTATTCACAAATGTCATCAAGAGCGTAGTTTCTTCCATCTGTCCCCTAGGCCTCTGTGGTATCAGTATCATTCTAGGTAAGTGTCCCTCGTGGTGGCAAAATGGAAAACTCTCTGCAGCAGTTCTAGGATGTGAACCCGTATATCACCATCCAAGGTCTGGGGTTTAACCCAGTTGGTAGAGCACTGCTCCGCACTCTCTGAGGACTGGGGTTTGATCCCCAGCACTGCAAAAACGGGAGAAGGATGTGGCAATCCACTCCCAAAGCAATCAGCCATTGAAAACCCTATGAAGGTCGCTATGGGTTGGATCCAACTACACAGCACCTTAATTAGCTCAGTTGGTAAAGCGCTGCTCTGCAGTCTCTGAGGTCCCGAGTTCAATTCCCAGCACTGCAAAGATGGGAGAAGGATGTGGCAATCCAGTCCCAAGGCAATCCCAAAACAGCCACTGAAAACCCTATGAGGGTCGCTATGAGTCGGACACGACTTGGTGACACCTAACAACAACAACACACAGTACCTAACAACCACCACCACCATCTAAAAAAGTAAGACAGAGAGTCGGCTTCCAGAATCCTACACACATTCAGAAGAGTTGGGGACCTTACTTTGTAAAGACCTTCAGCCACTGTCCCCCATGCCTCGTTAACACAAACTGGGTCACACATCCGTTCCTGTGCCAATTCCTACAGCCTGGGCAATGCTGTGTCGGTCAGTCATGTCAGAGGGAGGATAGAATCGTCTTGACTGGATTATACAAATCATGGATAATCTCCCAAGCCGATGGCAGGACAGGACACAGAGGAGGAGGTGTGGATGGGGTACTGGGAAAATGATTGACGGCCCCTGCAATGTTCTACCCAGGAGGGTGAAAATTACATTAGCTCCCTCTGGCAGCTACAGGCCATGTTGACTTCTTTAAATCCTCCCATTGCTTCAGCCCTTTCATTCTCGAATAATGCACATATCCGTTACACTGCAATAGTGCGATTCAATTTGGGGGGTTTGCTTTTTGTTTTGTTTTTGGTACTTGGGGGTTGAAAACTGCTGCATCCATTTTTTCCATTTTGCCACCATTTGGTACTTGGGGGTTGAACCCAGGGCCTTGGACACACTTTGCAAGTGCTCTACCACTGAGCTGCACCCCTGGCCCATTTTTTATTTTTTATCTTGAAACAGGGTCTGGCTAAGCGATGCTGGCTGCCTCTGACTTCAGACTTGCAATCTTCCTGCCTCTACCTCTCGAGTCGCTAGAATTACAGATGTGAGTCACCACACCAGGCACAATTCAGATTTTAGATCTGCAGGGAAGACTTCAGGTTTATCCCCCCAATTTTTCATTAGACTGGCTTCCATCATTTTAGCCAGTCAAGATCTTTTTGTAAACTGATTCCGTCAACCAAACTTACAATAATAAATAAATAAGACTCTGCAAACACACTCACCAAGTAAATGACACTGCCCATCCTTGCTGGAAACCCCCTGACCAGCGGCTGCCTCCAGCCACGTGCAGCCCACAGCTCCCAGACGTGGTGTTCTGTGGCTAAGGATAGCTCCTTGCCCCAGGCAGCTGTATGTGCTCCCAGCCCATTCAAAACAGTGTGAAAAGTGCTGTTGTTCCTACAAAAACTCAGCTGGAAAGACTCAACAAAACCAGGCACTACCTTCACCAAGAAGAGCTAGCAAGTGAAGGGCAGAGGAACCATCCAGAAAAGACTGAGGGGAGATCACAAAAACAAATACATGGCCAGGTGCGGTGGCGCATGCCTGTCATCCCAGCGGCTCAGGAGGTGGAGGTAGGAGGATCGCAAGTTTGAGACCAGAGGCAGTCTGCGTAACTTAGCGAGACCCTGTCTCAAAAAGTAAAAAATGGGCTGGGGGTGCAGCTCAGTGGTCCAGCACTTGCAGAGCATGCAAGCACGAGGCCCTGGGTCCAACCCTCAGTACCAAAAAAAAAAAAAAAAAAAAAAAAAAAAAAAAAAAAAAAATTGTAAAAAAAAAGGCATGTAAAATTCTGAACACAGATAATTCCATGATCTTTCTGAAGAATCACTTCCTTTTAATGAAGCAAACTATAGACTGGAGACAACAGACTGTGGGGAAGACGGACAGCCCAGAACCGGGCCACCAGACCCAACCTCAAAGGTTGGCCCTGCATCAAAAGCTTGGCAAAAGAGTGCACATTTCCAGGTCTCAAGTTAAAATTGAATATTTAAATATTTATCTGACTTACGTGATTATCCAGCCAACTATTGCCTTCAACTGCGGGACATTAAAGAGCTTCCTCTATGGCCAGCTCACCCCCCCCACACACACACTCCGGCTTCCTGCCATTCATCACTTTACCGGCCTGTCCCCTCCAAAGTGTAAAAATGCTGAGAAAGGCAGGCCTGACACTGGAACTCTCTGTGCCTGCAGGCCTGCTTCCTTGTTGATGTGTGCTCTGGGTTGACTGTGTCCTCCAAAAGTTCATGTGCTGAAAACTTAATCCTCAAACCGGGTGCGGTGGTGCATGTCTGTAATCCCAGCGGCTGGGGAGGCAGAGGCAGGAGGATCGCAAGTTCGAAACCAGAGGCAGTCTGCGTAACTCAGCGAGACCCTGTCTCAAAAAGTAAAAAAATGGGCTAGAGGTGCAGCTCAGTGGCCAGCACTTGCAGAGCACGAAGGCGCGAGGCCCTGGGTTCAACCCGCAGTACCACAAAAAAAAAAAAAAAAAAAAAACTTAATCCTCAAATTCATATGGCCAGGGTATGTAGAAGTGGGGCCTTTGAGAGGTAATTTGGATTAGAGGAACACATGAGAGTAGGGCCCCTCTGATGGCATGGGGGGCTTTATAAGAAGAGGAAGAATATCCCAAGCTAGCACGCCTGCTCTCCATGGGATGTCACCATGGGATGCCCTCACCACATTATGACGGCCACACCAGATGACGAACAGATGTAGACACCACTGTCTTAGACTTCTCAGCCTCCAGAACCACAAACTAAGCTTTTATTGTTTATAAGTTACCTGGCCTAGGGTATTTTATTTTCACAACAGAAAATCACGTTATAATGGAAGGTGGTATTTTATGACACCAAGTGTGGATCAGGAGGACAGATGGGTCTGGGAGTGTGGAGGGTGACAGGTAAGAAGATTACCTAGGATGGT
The DNA here is from genome assembly GCA_007922755.1 of Pedetes capensis. NCBI lineage: Eukaryota > Metazoa > Chordata > Mammalia > Rodentia > Pedetidae > Pedetes > Pedetes capensis. The sequence continues at coordinate 36,813 of VMDO01018662.1, forward strand.
AATATGGTCTCATTGTGGACAGGGCTTGAATGTTGGCAATTTAAAAGGAAAGGAACAGGTGCAAATGAGATATCCCAAGGGGATGATCAACACAGTTGGATGATTGGTTGAGAAGGCAAAGAAGGCCAAGATGGGACATCTGGGTGGCTCCCGGGAGTATAAAAGAGAAGGCCACAGAGGAAGTATGTTTTGATTCATAAGATGCAATTTCAAAGGTTCTAAATTAGAGATAACACCATCTGATATTCCAAGAAAGACCAGAACATAGGTAGATGATGGGAACCATCTTCTTCTCAAGGGTAAAGGTGAACAGAGTCTCTGACAACAGTAGTATAGAGGACTCGGCGGAATGGACTGGCCCCCCTCAGAACACGCCCACATCTCGGGAGCTGCCTAAGGACAAGCCAAGGCAGGAGACAGATAAGAGCTCAATGGAGACATGAGGAGGAGACGCAGTCGTGGTGGAGCCAGCATCAGAGGAGAAGGAGAGTCGGGTGCTTTGGAGAGGTCAGCATGGCACTAGGCTATCCAGGTCACTGGGTACCTCTGCTAAAAGACTTCCGTGGTGTGCTGTGGGGAGACGGGGGCCAGGTGCGATGGAGCCAGGAAGCATGGCTGCCTGGGGACCACTCCTTCAGGGCCATTGGAGGTACAGTGGGTCCTAAAGGAAGGGAAGAGTTTTCAAGAGAAAAGATACACAGCTTACCACCGTAGCCATCAATTGGGGGCGGGGAGAAGAAGATAAATTCCCCAGCTCACCTCACAGTGCAAGACACTTCTTTTGTTCGGCTGGGTTTTGGTTTTGGGGGGGAGTTTTGGGTTGCTTTGTGTTTTTGAGACAAGGTCTTACTATATAGCCCAGGCTGGCCTTGAACTCAAAACCCTCCTGCCTCCGTCACCTGAGTACTGGAATTGTAGGAGTGCACCACCACACCAGGCTGACTAGCCTTGAACTCAAAACCCTCCTGCCTCCGTCACCTGAGTACTGGAATTGCAGGAGTGCACCACCACACCAGGCTGACGGTACTTGTTTAAAACGACTAAGAAAAATACCAGAGCTGGGCGTGGTGGCACACGCCTGTAACCCCAGCACTTAGCAGGGGCAGCAGGGTTGCCAAAAGTTCAAGGCCAGCCTAGTCTGCATAGAGACTTCCAGGCCAGCCAGAGCTACATAATGAGATCATATCTCAAAAAAAAAAAAAAAAGGCCGGTGCAGTGGCGCACGCCTGTAATCCCAGTGGCTCGGGAGGCAGAGGCAGGAGGATCGCAAGATCGAGACCAGAGGCAGTCTGTGTAATTTAGCGAGACCCTGACTCAAAAAAAAGTAAAAAAATGGGCTGAGGGTGCAGCTCAGTGGTCCAGCCCTTGCAAAGCATGTAGGCGCGAGGCCCTGGGTTCAACCCCCAGTACTGGAAAAAACAACAAAAAAAGGAGGAGGGTTGGGGAGAGGAAGGAAGGAAAGAAAAAGAAAAATCCCAAAGCCCAGGAAGTAGTGTCTCAGACAACGAAGACGCAGCCATCGTGGGGACAGATGACGCAGAAGTCACTGTGGCGCATCCCTGGGCACCTGCTGCCCCCATGAATAATGACTCTGCCATCCTCCAGGAGGGTTTTCCTCCACAGCCTGGGATGGGATGGGGGTCTGCAGAAAACCCCCCACCACGCCCTCAGCTCCGGGCTGCACAAGGACTCTGGGACCCCAAGACCGGCAAGCTTCTACTTCTTTGCTATTTTGGGCCCAACTTTCTTCCAGGGGTCTCCCAGCCCAGGGCTACAACAGGATGTGTGTCCAGGAGAGGTTAGGGAGCTACTGGGACTATAGAAGCCACTAGAAGCAACCCAAAGTGTTCAGTTTCCTTCCAGCTGGGTGTACCCCAGACCCCCTACATCGGTTTCTACCATACTCCAAAGAAACATTCAAAGGAAGACAAGCTTGGAAAGTGGACCCACCCATGTCACGTGGGCAAACCACGTGACTGCTCCAGGACAGCGGCTCTGGGCAGATTTTTTTGTCTGCTCTGCTCACTGACTTCTCCCAAACACCCAGAAGAGATAGCGGAATTCTCTAAACCGCAGGTTCCTCATCTACAAAAATGTAGAAGTCCAGCCCATGGTCCCTAAGGACCCTCCTAGCCCAGGCATGATTGGCTCCCAGACATCATGGACTCTGCTGGGCGTGCTCCGGCCAGTCACCAGGTTTCAGGGACCTGGGCAAGGATGACAGTGATGCAGCTGCCCAGCTGGGTCCACACCCCGACTCAGTTCCTGCTTCTTTTGTGTGGCCCAAACTGGGACCTCTGGGAACCCTGGGACCTCTCCCTTCTCTGGGGCTACGTTTTCTTCTAATGACAATGACTGCTCATGGCTCCCCACGCGTTGACCTTGGCAGTGGTGGCCCTGTGCGGATCAAGGAGCAGTCTTCCCCCACCTTCCCAACACCCAAGGATCCTCCCCAGAGGAAAGTGTGCTGTGGACGTGAGAAATTCTGGCTCGTTAAGAAGCCAGGCTCACCATGCCGTGGTCAGGGCTCGCCGGCGTGTATCCCACGGAGCCTCCTGAGGGGCGGCGGAACACGGGTTTACTTAATGAGCTAAGCCTCTGGTCTTCACAGCAAGCTTGTGGTCTAGCTGGGGGGGAGGGTCATCTCCCAGGACACCGAGGCTAAGAAAGTCAGCCATGACTTGCTCACGCTGCTAAAACGCGCTGATGGCACAGCCTGAGTGGAAACCCTGTCATCTGACTCCTGCCCATGGCCCCTCCGCCACCACCCTGTTATCCCTGGACGCCCTCCCTCTCACCTCTGCTTTATCTCAACTCCTGTGCTCCTGGGTCTGCTCCTCAAACAGCACAGCCCCAACCGAGTCCCTTTCTAGCCAAAAGCTACATTGCTGCTTCCATGACTTGTCTTTTCTTTCTTTCTCTTTCTTTCTTTCTTTCTTTCTTTCTTTCTTTCTTTCTTCCCTTTCCTTTCCTTTCTTTTGTTCTTTTCTTTCATTCCTTCCTTCTTCCCTCCCTCCCTCCCTCCCTTTCTTTCTTTCCTTCTTTCCTTCTTTCCTTCTTTCTTTTCTTTCTTTCTTTCATCTTCCTTTCTTTCCCCTGACTCTATTTCTTGATGGAGAGTTGGAACTGGCTGCCCAGGTTTCGGAGACTTGATATCTCCAGCTGTTATCAGGTTTTTCCTCTTCCTCTCCTCGGTTAATTCCAAGATGCCCTAAACAGCAAAGACCACGAAAACATGGCCGAGCTGATGGCCACCCATCTGTGCAACCGGCTGCAGGAACAGAGCAGGGCGCTCTCCAGCCAAGAGAGGGAGAAGCGGCAGTGTGGCCAGGGCTTCAGCTTCAAGACCGCCATCCCTCCCCTCTGACTGCTGTGCAACCTGGGCATGGCAGACTCACCCTCATGACAACAAGCTGCGAACCAGGTGCTCCAATGACAGCACCGTGACTCGGGGAATGGTGACAAGTCTATGCTGGATTTCCTCCGAGTAAGTACAAGACAGCCTCCCAGTGAGAAAGCACTCCTGACAGCATGGAGCCAGGAACCAGGACACTTGAGTCCTCACTTAGGGACACCCCACCTGCCTCGTGGCAGGTGGCGGGCAAGTAACATGGGAGATGAAAATAATAGATTATCCAAATATCCTAGAAAAGCCAGGTGCGGTGGCACATTCCTGTGATCCCAGAGACTCACGAGGTGAGGCAGGAGGATCACAGATTCAAGGCCAGAGGCGGCCTTCAATACTTAACAAGACCCTGTCTCCATTTTAAAAATAAAAAATGGGAGCCAAGCATGGTGGCACACACCTGCAATCCCAGTGGCTTGGGAGGCGGAGGCAGGAGGATCGCAAGTTGGAGACCAGACACAGTCTGCATAATTTAGCGAGACCCTGTCTCAAAAACTTAAGGAGGAGGCAGCTCAGTGGTCCAGCACTTGCAAAGTATGCGAGCACAAGGCCCTTGGTTCAACCCCCAGTGCCGCAAGAAAAAATAAATAAATAAATAAATAGTGGGCTGGGGGTGCAGCTCAGTGGCAGAGCATTTGCAAAGTAAGCGCAAGGCCTTTGGTTCAGTCCCCAGTTACTGCTGCTGTTAGGTACTGTTGAGTCAGTGTCCGACTCATAGCGACCCTATGTACAACAGGGGAAACACTATTATCAGTGCTTCTCTGCTATCCATAGGGTTTTCAATGGCTGGTTGATTTTTGGGAGTGAGTTGCCAGGTCCTTCTTCCAAGCCTACAGCACCTGGTGTTCTCAGGCTGTCTCCCATTCAACTATTAACCAGGCCCGACCCTGCTTAGTTTCCCAGATCCGATGAGATCAGATGCCACAGGGGTACGGCTGTAGGCACAGTTCCCCATACCACCACCAAAAAAAAAAAAAAAAAAAAACTTTGAAAATCAGTGAATCACCAGTAATAACACAAAGGGTGTGTTTCTGTATACTCATGACGGATTCTAATTGTTAGACATACTGGGCACTGAGAAGCGATGAGCTGGTCTAAAGGAGGGAACCTAACCAGGACGTGACCAGGCATTCTCTCCCTCTGTTTGAGAAATTCCCAGCTGCAGTCAGTGTGCATGCACTGGGTGGATGAAGACTCTGTGGGCTGCACTCACCTGGGCTGATTCCACTGCACTGGGATCTGGGGCCTTCCTGACATGAATGAAGGTGGTGGCAATGAGGGCTGAAGGGTCACGTGGCTTCCACAGAGTTTGGCTCTCACATCAGCTCCCATGAGTGAGGGCAGCTGAATGACCCTGCGTAATGGTTTCCTCTCTCTGAGCAGCAATTAAGGGAAAAACAAAACAAAACAAAACCAAAGGGCCCCAGGGTTTGGTGGCCTCACCTCAAGAGCTACCCAGAGGTTAGC
>VMDO01018663.1:0-41648 GCA_007922755.1 Pedetes capensis
TCTTTTCTCCATTTAATGTGAAGTTGCGTGCTGACCCAGTCGTAAGGATTTTTGTTTTGTTGATGTTTAGTCGTAACCCATATTGAAGGCTATGATCTTTGATCTTCATCAGTAAATGTTTTAAATCCTCTTCATTTTCAGCAAGCAAAGTGGTGTCATCTGCATAACACAGGTTGTTAATGAGTCTTCCTCCAATCTTCATTGCCACGTTCTTCCTCATAAAGTCCAGCTTCTTGGATTATTTGCTCAGCATATAAATTGAAGAGATAGGGTGAAAGTGTACAAGCCTCCTTGAAACATTTTTTTCTCATCAACTATATAATCTCATGGGGCTGGGATTTAGCTCAGTGGGTAGAGCGCTGCACTGCAGTCTCTGAGGTCCCAAGTTCAATTCCCAGCACCGCAAAAATGGGAGAAGGGCCTGGCAATCCACTGCCAGGGCAATCCCAAAACAGTTGGGCTGGGATTTAGCTCAGTGGGTAGAGCGCTGCGCTGCAGTCTCTGAGGTCCTGAGTTCAATTCCCAGCACCGCAAAAATGGGAGAAGGTCCTGGCAATCCACTCCCAAGACCATCCCGAAATGGTCAGCCATTGAAAACCCTATGAGGGTTGATACCGACTCGACGGCACCTAACATATTAATGTAGGATGAATTTAAAATTAAATCACTGCTGGACATGTGGACTGGTAAGACCTCAGGTGGGACCAGATCCTCCATTTCCATCACAGATGAAACCACATGAGCACGTAATCAAATCTTAAATTATGTTTCACAAAGGAACTATCATAAGATCTGGGGCAAATTGTCAGTGTCCTCTGGCACAGGCTGATCCCTTAATTGCTTCCCAAAAAACTGAAATCTAATGGTGGGAACCAAGACATACATATAACACCATAATTTAAAGCATAAAGCCTTCAGGTCATGAGCTTGTCACAATAGAGTGTGAGGGAGGTGTGAAGACGATAAAGAGCAGCATTATCTGAAGAGAAGAGCCACAGATGTCTTCCTGAAAGAGTAACTTCGGACTTGGGCTTTACAATGGGCAAAGATGACTAGTCTAGTACAGTGGAAAAAACATGAGCTTTTGGTTCAGCAATTTGCCAGTTATTGATCCTGGTCAAACAGCAGGCTCCACCCATGCACCTACATTTCCTCACTGGTAGATAGGGTAAAGTTATCAATTGGAAAGGCTTGTTGTCGCCAGAATTTGTTTCGTTTGTAGATTAAAAAAACTTAGTTTTCACTCAAGACTCTTATATCTCAGTGAGACCAAATTATGTTTCTGAAAACTAAAGTTAATAATTCAATCAAGAGAGAATTTATGGAATTCTCAATATGTGCCTTACAGAGTGCTTGGAGTGAGCAAATCAGGTATTACAAAAGATTGTTGCTGTGGTTTGTTGTTAAGTACAGTCGAGTTGTATCTGACTCATAGCAACCCTCATAGGGTTTTCAATGGCTGGTTGTTTTGGGAATGGACTGCTATATCCTTCTCCCATTTTTGTGGTGGTGGGGATCGAAACTCTCATCACAAAAGATAGTATTTCTTAAATTCTAAGATGTCAATAATTTTATAAGTACCACTGATTTGATAACTTTTAGGCTATAAGATTTGTATTGATTTCAGAAAAATTAAATTTGAAAAAAGTATGTCTTTGAACTTAAGGACAAGTAAGCAGTCCAATTGGCAAGATAAGACTACCTGGCTCAATGAAAAAAGAAAAAATGAGCAAGTACATGCTTAAAGATTCCTGTAGGCATCCACCATTAGGTAGCAGGCAGAACTGCAAGTGTACAATCAACACAAACCAATTCAACTTCAACACTTCCTTAGCATCTACTTTCCTAGCACAACTGTGCTGAGGACTGTAGGAGGACACAAGGCCTTGCTCATCACTAGTCTCCCATGGCCCCTGCTAGGGCAGACAGTACATAGTTAACTTGCTACTCTTTTCTAAACTGAGGCGAATTGACCCAAATGAAGCTCAAATTTTCATAAAAATGAAATAAATCAGTCAATCATGAGGTGAATGATCTGTATCCAAATTTCTCCAAGTGTCTTTGATGAAGGATCAAGTTCTTTTCAATTTGTAGCCAACTGATATTTTTGTAAAATAAAATAATTGCATACTTGAATGCCATGGTGATATCAAATTGCTATGAAATTTCTCAACATTCACTCTTATTTTCTGTGCTTGCCTCAGCAAGAACCCATCACAGTTTGCAGACTGACACCAGTACACAGATGATACTTGAAGCAGCACCAGTCAATATGATTCAAAAACCATAGTATCTGGAAAGCTCAGAGTGAATAGGAAACCTAATCAATCATCAAGTTTTAGAAGGCATTCACAGCAATGATGATGAGAATATTTTCCCAGTGTCTCTATGTGGAAGGCCGCATCAATGAATAGGAACAAATCTCATCATGTTTTTTCACTGAAGAGGCTGCTGTTGAGGTGGGGAGACTGACCAATGTTCCCTCCACCCAGTTGATCTTACTCTTGAATTACCCACAGCCCACAACTGTAGGTCATGTGTTCTGATATTCATGACCAGGCTTAAAGGAAAAGCAACAATGTCAGTAGAAAACCAAGGGCTCTGAAAGTCAGGGAGCCCTTGGAACAATTGGTATGAATTAGGGCAAGTAAGCCCCTCCTGTGGTGGGAGGCTTTCTTTCCTTATCTGGGCATATAAGGAACCCTGTAACTTGTGGTCTTTGTTTAGTTGTATGACGGCTTGCTACAGTGTCAATGTAGTAAAATGAGGCACTTACATGGCTTATCACATGCCCAAAGGAGAAATATCAGCCAAGAGAAAAATTCTGAAGAACTGAAAATATGGGAACGTGGGTTGGAACAGCCATTTTGAAAAACAGTATGGAGGTTGCCAAAGAAATTTAAGATAGAACTACCATATCACCCAGTAATCTCTCTTCTGGGTATATACCCATAGGAGATGAAATCACCATGTCATGAAGGCAAACTAGAGTATGAAAAAGATTCAAAAGCTCTCTAATGAAGACCAATAAGAGGACAGAAGAGATGCTCAGACAGGAAGAGAAACAATTCAGAAGGACAATAGAGATGCCGTCATTTCAAAAGACCTGTTACACAGAGCCGGGCGTGGTGGCACACACCTGTAATCCCAGTGGCTTGGGAGGCAGAGGCAGGAGGATCACAAGTTCAAGACCAAGGGCAGTCTGCATAACTTAGCGAGACACTATCTCAAAAAGTAAAAAAAAAAAAAAATTGGCTGGGGGTGCAGCTCAGTGGTCCGGTATTTGCAAAGCACGCAGGCATGAGGGCCTGGGTTCAACCCCCAGTACCGAAAAAAAAAAAAAAAAAAAAAAGACCTGTTACATGGAATGAGCATCAGCCTTTCCAGATGGTCCCATGCTATTGTTGTTATTGTTAGGTGCCATCGAGTTTGTGTCCAACTCATAGCAACCCTATGTACAACAGACAAAACAGTATTGTTAGTGCTTCTCTACTATTCATGAGGTTTTCAATGGCTGATTGTTCTTTGGGAGTAGGTTGCTGGGTCCTTCTCCCAAGCCTACCGTACGTGGTGTTCCCATCTAAGTACTAACCATGCTCGACCCTGCTTAGCTTCCAAGTCCTGATGGAATTGGATGCCACAGTGATACAGCTGCAGGCAGGTGGTGCCATAGCCAGTATGAAAAAATTATAGAGACAGATTTCTGCTCAAAGGAACAATTTTATGGCATTCAGAGTCTTCCAAAGATGGAAGGGGTTAACCTGACTGGAGTGAGCTGTCATGGTGTGGGAAATCTATGTTCACTGGTCAGGGAGCCTTCAGTGGGTGACCCTAGTATGAATTCAAAGCTTGGGCTGGGTGGTCTCCAGGTGTTTTATAGAGCTTAACAATTCTAAAGATCCATGAAGTTCTGTGTGAGAAGAGCTTCCTCTGCCTTATATTAGTTTGAGCATATAAGGTAAAACAGCTTGGGAGACATCAATCAGTTAATCAGAACTACTAAAGATGGCAGAGTACATGCTAAAAAGGAGTCTTCCTACCTCTTCCATCTGTCTGAACTTGTATAGTATATGAGACGTCTTCATACACTGCCTCTTCCACAACTCTAGGAAGTATAATTGCCCTAATTTGTGGAGGTAAAACAAAGACTTAGAGAAGTTCCTAGTTGAGAAAAGAACTGACACATAGTGAAGTAGAGACCTGTGGTTCAAATCCATTCCCTGATTTCCCATCCCAATCTATTTTACCACTGTCTCCCAGCCTCCTGTTATCCCATTCTAAGATCCAGTGTCCTTATTCTAAGTAACCATCTCCACTCTAACACTCAGGATGCTTGTGAAGGTCGGAAGTTGCAAGATGTTTGAAAATGCTTGAGCATTTGGAATGATTTCCTTCCTATTTTCTTTCTTTCTTTCCTTCCTTTCCTCCCTCCCTTCCTTCCTTCTTCCCTTCCTTCCTTCCTTCCTTCCTTCCTTCCTTCCTTCCTTCCTTCCTTCCTCCCTCCCCCCCTCCCTCCCTCCTTCCCTCCTTCCCTTCCTCTGTTCTTTCTTTTCTTTCTTAAATACTTACTGAATAAGATTAATGCTCCCAGCAGGATAACCCTTAGCTGGAAGGTCAAGGTGAATAACACACAGTTTATACCTTCAGAGAGTTGCCAGTTTGGCTGGAGGATATAAACATGTTCAAGGGCAAATTACAGCTCAGAAACAAAAAAGCAAATAACGTGATTTTAAAAATAGGCAAAGGACCTAAACAGACATATCACCAAATATGACATAAAAATGGCCAAGAGGTTTATTAAAAGGTGCTAAACATGAGAGAAATGCGAATTAAAACCACTGAAAGATCACCTCACACCATAGGGATGCTATTACCTAAAAGACAAGAGATTAAAAAAAAATTGGCAAGTGTATAAAGAAAAGGTGACCCTTGTACACTGTTGGTGGGAATGTAGATTGGAATAGCCATCATTCAGTAATTCAGAAAACAGTATGGAGGTTGCTAAAGTAATTTAAACTAGAAGTCTGATATCACCCAATAATCTCTCTTTTGAGTCTATACCATAGGAGATGAAATCACGATCTCATGAAGACATCAGCAGTCCCAAGTTCATTGCCACATCATCTACCATAGCCAGCATATGCAAACAACCTAAACAAGATATGGACAAGTGGATAAAAATAATGGTATCCAAATGCACAATGGAAAATTATTCAGCCTTTCAAAAAGAGAATTTTGCCCATTTACCACAACATGGATAGACTCAGAGGATATTGTTGTTGTTGTTGTTGTTAGGTGATGTGGAGTCAGTATCCGACTCATAGCAACCCTCAGGGTTTTCAATGGCTGACTGTTTCAGGATTGCCTTGGGAGTGGATTGCCAGGCCCTTCTCCCATTTTTGCGGTGCTAGGAAGTGAACTCAGGGCCTCAGAGACTGCAGCGCAGCGCTCTACCCACTGAGCTAAATCCCAGCCCACCCAGAGGATATTAAGCTACACTAAATCAGAAAAAGAACAAAAAATATTACACCATAATTTCAATGCTATGTGGAATATAAAAGAAGAGCTCAAATAAACAGAAATAAAAAATGAAACAATGGTTACCACTGGTGGCTGGGGGTGCTGAGGAAATGGAGAAAGGCAAGTCAAAGGATATAAAATAGCAGATACATAAAGTGAACAAATGTAAAGATCTTCTGTATAACATGAGAACTAAAGTTAAAATTGTATTAAGAATTTTCATTGCCAGGAGAGGTGGCGCATGCCTGTAATCCCAGCAACTCAGGAGGCAGAGGCAGGAGGATCACAAATTCGAGACCAGAGGCAGTCTGTGTAATTTAGTGAAACCCTGTCTCAAAAAGTGAAAAAAAATGGACTGGGGGTGCAGCTCAGTGGTCCAGCACTTGCAAAGCATGCAAGCATGAGGCCCTGGGTTCAACCCCCAGTAATGAAAAAAAAAAAAAAGAATTTTTGTTAAATAAGTAGATGTTAGCTGCTCTTACCATAAAAAAGTGTCTTTAAGATGATAATCTTCTTCACTATTGTAACCATTTTACTATCTAAATGTTTCCCATAACATGTTGTAAACCTCAAATATATACAATAAAATTGATTTTCCAAACCCCCAGCAAATCACAAAAAAATGTCAACACTGGAAAAATAATGTATATATAATGGAGATTGCTCAGAACTGTTGTTGTTAAGCACCATCTGTCAAATCTGACTCATAGAGACCCTATGTACAACAGAATGAAACACTACCCAACACTGTTGCATGCAAAAGAAAATTCATCTTCCGGCACTGTATTTGACAGTACTTTTCTACTATTTATAGGGTTTCAAATGGCTAATTTTTTCGGGAGTGGGCTGCTGGGTCCTTGTCCCTAGTCTGTCTTAGTCTGGAAGCTCAGCTGAAACCTGTCCGCTATAGGTGACCCTGCTGGTATCTGAAATACCAATGGCATAGCTTTCAGCATCACAGCAACATGCGAGCCTCCAGAGCACAACAAGCTGACAGAAACGTGTTCAGAACTTATTGTTAGGTGTAGTGAGTCAGGTGCAATTTATAGCGACCCTCATAGGGTTTTAAATGGCTGATTGTTTCAGGATTGCCTTGGGAGTGGATTGCCAGGTTGTTCTCCTGCTTTTGTGGTGCTGGGGATGGAACCAAAGGCCTCAGAGAGTGCAGGGCAGCTCTCTACCAACCGAGCTAAACCCAAGACCCTGTGCTCCGAACAAGGAGTGATTAATTCAAGTAAGAGAATGAGATGGTTAGAGACAGCTTCACAGGAAAGTAACATCTGAAGTAGGTTTGGGAGGAAGACTTGCAGTTCACCAAGCAGTGTTGGGAAGGGTTGGGCAGGATTGGAGGAGGGGCAGATTCCAGGGAAAGAAAAGGACACTTACTAAGCCATAGAGATTTGGAAGAGCGTGGTATATTCAGAGGTCAGAAAGTAGCACAGTAGAATTGGGGAGTTGTCAGAATCAGAGGTGGTGAGAGATGGGGCTGAACAGGTCAGCAGAGGTCAACAGGAACACTCAATGCCAGCATAAGCCACATTGGTTTTATCCTTAGTGCAATGGGGAATTTCTACAGTGGTTCAGACTGGGGAGAGACATTGTCAGGGTTTTAGGACTCGTCCTTGGGTATCAGATTATGGAGAATTGATAAGAGGGGAGAGGCTAATTATTCTGTCTTTCCCTTCCATGTCCCCAGATCATTCTCAGTCCTTTTCTGCCATGCTCTGTGCTCCAGGAGGCTTGCCCTTATGGGCCACATCTTCTGGGCTGCCTAAAACTAGTCTTCTGGGTTCACCTGTTGGGGAGCATTGGCAAAGAGAAGGTAGGTAGAGAGTGCATTGTGTGATTTTTTTTCTGTTCCCTCCTTGCCTCCAAGTACCTCTTGTGTATTTCCCCTGCAGCTGCCATTTGTCCATGCTTCCAGTTCCCAAGGGGCTTCAACAGCTCTATTTCTCTCCCTTGTTCCTCAAGTCCTGGAGGTAACAACAGCTTCCAGCTGTGGCTATTCTCTGGGTACCTCAGCGTCCCTTGCTTGTTCCATTAACCCTGCCCTCATTTCTCTCTTTAGTCCCTTGATTAACATCTCTTTTGTCCCATATTAGGTGAATTCTGCCATTAGGCAGGGTCAAGGTTAGATAGAGTTCTGGAGAGAGGTTGGGCCAATGCAGTAATCTGAAAGAGGGGTTCAGAGGTTGTGGGGGTGAAGAGGCGGCTTAGTGGAGAATCTTTCCAAGGGGGAAGCAAGAGGTCTTGGTTTTAGTTTCTGCAGGGTCTCCAGGAGGGAGACAGCCAGTGGTGAGGTCTCTGACATGGTAATACACTACCCAAAATGGAGAAGTCCAGAGAAAATATGGGTTCCAGTGGATAGATGAGATCAGTTTTGATCAGTGGAATTTAAGGTACCTGTGGGACATCAGAAGATGTCCAGGAGACAGGTGAATTAAAGGGTCTGGCCAAGCTATTTACCCAAGGCACCAGAATACAGAGCTAATAGATAAGGTCCTTCATCAACAGAGACATGCCCTATATTTGCCACAAGCTGATCCCATTTGCTTTGTGTTAATAATTAATGACATAAAAAGAAATCGAGTTATAATGACCCAAGACCTCATAGAAGTCTGTTCAGAAGCTGCCTGCCTTGTATCTTGAGTAAATGTCTCCCTCTTAAAGACGTAGGGGTTTGTTTTTCAAATCCACAATTTTTCCCGGCATCCCATTTAGTCATTCCTATTTTTCACCACCAGATTGTTTGCACGAGAAAAGAACAAAAACAGCAACAGATGTCTTTGTTTGGGGGTTTTGCAAAACTCGCTGGTTAAGATAACACTTTCAATTAAAGAAATTATATCATCTAAATACCATGTGCCTTCAAGCCCTCAATTGCAAAAATCACCTGCTTTCAAAAACTGTTTGCAGAGTTCCTTTAACCACCACCCAGCTCAGCTGAGCATCTAAACAGGTCCCTTCTCATCTCTCCTCTGGGTTCAGAATGGTTTAATTCAGAAAGTTGGAAACAGTGGGCATCTTCTGATTTGTCCTTAGAGTTGTAAACACATTCACCACCAGTTCCTCAGTCCTTTTGTGTGCAATGCACACACACACACACACACACACACACACACACCCCTGCATATGTGCAACCTGTACTCTCATTGTCCATGAGAGCCCAGCCCATTTTAGACACTTAGCATATAATTGTAGAATCAATTTATTTACTCTTTCCTTCTTTCCTCCCTCTCTTGTCTCTTCTATAGCTGCACATTTTCTGAAAGACCAGTGAGCTAAGCACTGAGAGCACCAAGATAACTGAGTAGATTTCCTATCCTCAGGAAACTCATAGCCTAGAGAGGAGATGGCCAAGTGAGAAGGGAATTGAAGACCTGGGAAGAATAGGAGGTTCCTAGGGGTGAGAACTATGGGAGAAGGACATGGCAGACCACTCCTGAAACAATCCCAAAACAGTCAGCCATCAAAAACTCTATGAGGGTCACTATGATTCAGACACCTAACAACAACAAAGGGGTGAGAACTAGCCCTCATTTCCTTTGTAGTTCCGTCTTTGCACAGTGCCTAGAACTCAATAGTTAATGTTTGTTGAATGAAATGTTTGTTGAATGACATCCACCTCACCCAGAACAGCAAGCACCATGGTGTGGAACCACTGGGAAAGTCATACTAAAGCTCCAAATGGAAGTGAGCAGAGAAGGATTCAGTGAGCAGGTGTGATGTGCACTGAGTGCTGAGATGGAATCAGGGAGGCAGGGACTTTAAGGCTAGAGGAAGCATTTTCCCCAAACACAGATGCATGGCTGTTTTTGTTGTTGTTAGGTGCCATGGAGTCAGGTCAGACTCATAGCTACCCTCATAGGGTTTTCAGTATCTGATTGTTTGGGGATTGCTTTGGGAGTGGATCATCACATCCTTCTGTTTTTGTGGTGCTGGGGATTGAACCTGGGTCCTCAGAGAGTGCTCACTAGCACTGTACTAACTGAGCCAAACCCCAGAGATATGGCAGTACTCAGGAAGTGACTGTCATCCATGAGTAATCTAATTTGGTCACCCCAGCAGTTGAGAGGAGGATGTAGGACCAGAGTCCCAGTGTAGAGGGTCTTGAAGGCCTGCTTTGTAGAATTCAGTCTTTGTGAGACCTTGGGAAACTCCTGCAGGCTGTGATAAATATAAAGTGTCACCAAGTCCAGCTCCAACCTACTGTACTAGACTCATCACACCCTGTTCTGCAATGTGAACATTGGGTGAAAGTCCAATCTGCCCTGTAAGCCACTTCAGAGTGGGAATTTGGCTTCAATATTTATGGAAGAGAAGATTAGAGAAGATGGGATAAGGAAGAGGATCAATGAAGAGGGATGGAGGGGGAGAGATCAATCTCAACATAAATAGCACAACTTCATGAGTATGTTGGAAACATAGGGGAAGATAACCCAAATAAGTATCAGAGTTTGACTACATACTAACCATAATGTTCCATAAACTTTGTGGGTCAATGAAAGTGTTGCTAGAAGTGATGTAGAGGATCCATAATGGAAAAACCCATTGCTGTATAACTCTGTACCCCATCATCATTTACTAATAAAGAGAGAAAAAAAAGGAAACCCTATGAGGGTCACTATGAGTTGGACACGACTCAATGGCACGTAATAACAACTAAACTATAACTGCAACCTCCACTCATTGTTAAATGTTCAAATATCCATTCATAATTATTTACTATATAAATCAGAAAAAAGATAAATAAACAGAAAATTCATACCTACAAAATAATATTTATGGAACACCTTGTTGGATATCCTGCTTTCCATCCAGATCCCCTCCCTGCACATCTGCATGAACTCAGTGCTCTGGATGCTGACTGTATAGAGGACATCAGTGGGTGCCCTTGTTCCCAGATCCCAGAGGAGTTTGGCCAGTGGAAACTACCAGCCAATCAGAAACTGAGAGGAGCATGAGAGAGGAGAAAGCTCCTGGCTCCTGCTCTCATAGGTATTCTAGGTTCACTGCATTCTTCCACCAAAGGCCACAGCTCTTGAACCCTCACATTCTCTCTCAATGACTCCCTTCTCCTGGTTCCAAAACTGCTCCCTCCCCCTACTTTTTCAGGCCTGAGAGCAGTAACAGCTCCCTTCTGTTGCTAGCCCTAGGACTACCACTGTCCTTCACTGCTTCCGCTAACCCAATAGTTGTTCTCCTCAAATTACCGAGTTTGAGTGTTCTATGACTCTTATGGGGAACTGGGGTTTAGCTCAGTTTCTAGAGTGTTGTGCTGCACTCTCTGAGGATCCAGGTTCAATCCCCAGCACCACAAAAATGGGACAATGACATGGCAGTCCACTCCTGAAGCAATCCTGAAACAATCAACCACTGAAAACTCTGTGAGGGCTGATATGAGTTGGACCTGACTTGACAGCACCTAACAACAACAACAAACTCTTATATGAGCACTTGCTCTATGACAAGCACATTCTTAGTTGCTTTCCATAGATTTTTTCAGGTAATCTTCCTGAAATTTCAGATAAATATTACTGTTAATATAATAAATATTTAATATTTAATATAAATACTTAATGTTTATAGTAAATAAGAATTTCCATTTATAGGTTAACAAATATCTAGATTTCAAAATTTTTGACCTGGTAAAGACCACTTCTACAACTTGGACTCTCCCCATTTAGAATAGTCTCTAGCATATGATGCTCCTTGATTGAATGTTTGAGTGAGTAGAAGATTGTATATGCTAAATACTAATATAAGTATTAGAGAAAACAGCGGCTTTTGAGATTCAGTGACACTAAAAGTGGCTTTGGAGTCAGAAAATGCAAAATTAAAATATTAACTGCACCCCTGACCTACTCTTTCTTAGTTCCTTATGTGGAAATCTGGATAACAATTCCTAATTCATAAGATGGTTGTAAAGATTAAACAAGAAAATATTCACCCAGTACCCAGGATAGAATGGGTGCTCTAAAAATGATAGGCTCATTTTACACATGCTTTGATTGGTACTGAGATTATGGCTAAAAAAATACACATGGACAGATAACTCAGTGAAGTAGTCTTTTCTTCTCTTACAAATTACTGCTCCAAATCATATGTGTATGCAAACATGGGTACAGTTCGTCATTGATTAAATTAAGCTACTAGTGCTTGAAGCTTCCTATTTAAACTGCTCCTATCTCTTTCAATTGGCCAACTCAAAAGCTCCATGTTGGAGATTGGGTAGATCAGAGAGTTGCTCCAAGAGGAAGAATGAAGGAAAAAGACATATTTGAAAGTTACCATGAGCTAAGCAATTTTGCACCCCTTAGGGGTTTAACTTTCACAAAAGCACACAAAACATAAGCAGAATTCCTATTTTCACTGATGGACTTGGTGGAACCTCAGAGAAGATAAGTATCTTGTTCAAGATGCAACTAGTAAAGAGTTATAATCAGGACTAGAGCTCGAGTCTTCTGGTCCCCAAGTCACACTCAACCTCCAGTGCCTTCCTCACTGGAGAGTCTAAGCCACTTCCTGCAGCCAGGTAGACAGCCCACCTTTCACTCCCCTGGGTGCTATTGTCTCCTCCCTTTCAGAGCTCCAGCTTCTTCAACTGGAATCAGCAAACCCTTCCAAGACCCATCACAGCCACCAGCTTAGAAGCAAGCTACAAGTCCTTCCTGCTATCGCTTCTCTTCTAATTGTTTCTGGGGGCAGGGGAAACCCCACATTAATGGACGTCCAATAACAAACATGACAGCAACAAAGCAGGGAGAAAGCGCAGACAACAGGAGGAAATGTTGAAAGATTCCCTTTCATCTCCTAAGGGCAGCTTGGGTCTGCACATGGCCACTCCTGGGAACAGAGTCCAAGGGCAAAGATTCCCCATGATGAGGAGTCCACATTTTGTGAGAGCATAGTTACTTTTCCTTCCGTTTTTTAAAAATATTTTTCTAACCAGGTCTCCGGAATTGAATATAAACACTACCAGTGTTGTCCCAGCCTTTGCAAACAGCATTCCGCTCTTCCGCCCTGTCTAACGCCCCTGGTGAGAATTTGAGTCTCTAGATAAACGGTGTGGGTCTTTGAAATCTTGGGGGAAAAAGTGTGACAGAACAAAACACACAGCTCTGTTCTGGTTCTGCTTCATCTCCCAGGCAACTCTGTTAGAGCCAGCCTGAGGGGAAAATAGCACAGAGACTAATCTGATCCTCACTGGCCAGGGAGCCCACAGCTGTGCTGAGAAAATGAGGTGATGGGGAAAAGTGGATCTGCCCAGAAAGAATTGCTTTGAATCCTGGCTCCTGTGTTGATTAGCAAACGACTTGATCCAGCTGATTCCAGTCTCTGCTGCAAGGCAATGGGGACAGGAATATCTACCCCTCAGAGGTATTGTGAAGATTCAAAAAAACAGTCTGTCCGGTGGTTCAGTGTCCAGAGGTGGTCTCTTTGGGGTGTGGGCTAAAACTTGTTGACAAAGGTGGCACCCCACCCCCACCCACCTTGCAGCTTTCTAAGAGGAAGAAGCTTTCAGTGTAAGCATCTTGGAGCTTCTGGCTCTGATCACCTCATAATGAGCCCTTTAGGACCCACAGCTTACTCAGACACTGAAGTTTAACAATGTAGACCACAAAAGTTTCACAAAAGGCAAGCATATTGGTGCACACCTGTAATCCCAGCACTGGGGAGGCTGAGACAGGTGAATAATGAGTTCAAAGCCAGCCTGGGCTACATAGTAGGACCCTGTCTCAAAAAAAAGGGGGGGCGGTGTTCATGAACTCAGGGGGTCCACCACTCTTTTCTATTTTTATTTATTGTTTGTTGTTAGAAAATAGAATTGTTACAAGTCAGATAGGGGCAGAGAGGAATGAGGAAGAAGGAAGCTAGTGTGGGACCAAAATAGGGGAGACTATTCTGGCTGAAGGGATTGATTGAGCCAATCTTTCTTCTTCTTCTTCTTCTTCTTCTTTTTTTTTTTTTTTTTTTTTGTGAGGATTGGACCCAGGACCTTGAGCTTGCATGCTTTGCAAGTGCTGGACCACTGAGCTGCACCCTTAGCCCATTTTTTACTTTTTGAGACAAGGTCTTGCTAAATTACGCAGACTGCCTCTGGTCTTGAACTTGCAATCCTCCTGGCTCCACCTCCCAAGCCGCTGGGATTAACAGGCTGCGCTACTGTGCCTGGCCGGATTGAGCCAATCTTAAGAGAAGATCCTTCAGGAAGGATTATTGAGCAACATAAAGGCCCAACCAATAATAGTAGAGCAACCAGTAATACCAAGAGTGATCAGGTCCCCACATATCCTAGACAAGACCAAAAGGCAGTTTATTCATTTATGTAACAAATGCCCACATACCAGACACCATACTAGGTGGAGCTGGACCTACATGTAGGAATGAAACTGAAAGGATCTCAGGTTTCCAAGAACTTATCTTCTTATTGGTCTGGACTCAACTATTTAATGGTGTCCTTAAGCATGCCATTTGGCTTTATGGGTCTCAGTTTTCTCACCTGTGAAATGAGACTTGGGTTGAGGTGGGAGGTGTTCCTGAAGGCTTACAATTCTTTGAATGTTCATTTAGAAGAGATAACCTGTACTGAGAGGGAAGGGCTGAAAGAGAACGCCACGCAGGTCCACCATGTAGAGTTACCTAGTTAACACGTCAGCAGCAGGGCCCCGTGGAGTTTGGTACACACAACCTCACAAGTACTCATGGTGGCACAGGAGGGCAGCAGCCCATCATATGCTCCACTCATCCCCCAAATCCAAGCCCTACAATCATCACCCACCCTCAGTGTGCACTTGAGGTACCTGTGGGGCTCATTCCTCAGCCCAGGAAGCTTATCTTTCTTCTGGCTGCATCTCATTCTGTCTCAGAGAAACTCTTAAATGCCCCTCTCATTTCTGTGGTGCCTAATTCCTCTTGGGCACTGGTGAACCTGGTAACCATGCACCAGGTCAGACTTTTGAGGCTGTTCCTGGGAGAGAGAGTGTCTGAGGTAGAGGGAGAACACAAAGGTGGGATAGGAGGATGGGCTGGGGCCTGCATGGCCTCCCTTCCTGGAGGAAGGGAGGGCTGAAAGAGAGACAGCAAATTGTTTCTGGATGGAATTTTCCAGACAGGGTCTCCGTCAGAGAACAAATGTGCCTTCTGAATTCTTCCCATAATTGTTATTGGCCTTTAATGAAATGAGCAAAATTACTCTTCCCATAGCCCTCCACCCCCACCCCTTTCTACAAAATTGTTTTCCCTGACTTTTTGAAAATGAAGTTTGGCAAGCCGAGCCCTGGTGGCTGGACAACGGACTGTGGGAAAACAATGCATCTCCTTATGGCCCAGAATGGAGCATTTGCAATTAATCCATTGATCTCAGTAGAAAACCCTATTGTATCAGGGCTGGCCAGGAGAAAGCTGCATCCTGCCGCTCTGGCCCTGCACAGAATGCTCATTGAAGTCAGCCCCCAAATTGATGGCAGGATATGGTCCTAAAAGCCTCCAAATTAAAGGGGCCCGGAGCATAATGTCGACTGGGCAGCAGGGCCTGGGGGCTGGGGGGTGGACTGGGAAGAGGAGGGGTCTCTTCTGGGGTTTATAGGAAAAGGTGGAGTGGCAGGGTCAGCCCAGGTCCAGAGCTTTGCAACTGTTTCTGTCACCCCTGACTCTGAGTTTGCCTTAGTTTATTCTATAACTTTAGACCCTTAGTTATCTAGTTTGCTGGTTGTGGGGCCTTTTATTGATGTAGCCGCTGCTGATAAAATTGACAGTCATGTACACTGGGATGTGCAGAGCATCATCTGAGAACTACCTTCTACTTCACCTCATTTGTTTCTCAAATAGGAGAAGAGCCCTCCCCTGCTGAGGGAGGCGAGATAGGTAGGGTGTGTCATTCCCTTCTCCCTGAAATTGTGGGAATGTTCAGCTGGTAGTGGAAATGGCATGGACTTGCATGAATTAAAGTCCTTGTCCTGAACTGGGGAAAATTCAACTCTTGGGAGCATCCATCATCTGTAAAACGGGATTCGTGACTCAGACTTCATGGGATCACTGTGCAGATCAAATGCTGTGCTGCTCTCAGGCCTCTGAACCTCATTCTCCTCTTCCATAAATGGGTCACTGACACCCCTTCCCAGGGTGTCATAAATTCCATATAGAAGATGTAGGTAAAATCCTGTACAAGGTAGGTGTTCCACAAATATTACCACCCTTCCTCATCCCATCGGAGAGCTCTGAGGCTGAAAACTTATTTCTGGGTTTATGTTGTTGTTGTTAGGTGCTGTCGAGTTGGTTTCTGACTCATAGCAAACCTCCATATAACAGGGGAAACACTATTGTGCTCCTCTGCTGTTTATAGGGTTTTCAATGGCAGATTGATTTTTGGGAGTGTGTTGCCGGGTCCTTCTCCCAAGCCTACAGCACCTGGTGTTCCCAGGAAGTTGGTCTCCCATCCAAGTACTAACCAGGCCTGACCCTGCTTAGCTTCTAAGATCTGACAGGATCAGATGCCACAGGGCTACGGCTGCAGGCTCTGGGTTTATAGCTATACTAAAAATCTATAGCATAGGTGTCCAATCTTTTGATCTCCCTGGACTGCAGTGAGTAAAGAGGAATTGTCTTGGGCTGCACATAAGTACATAATACAGTTCCTGCTTATAGATAATAAGGGAGGATCACAAAGAAAATAAACACAAAAAATAGTTGATGTTATAAGATTTTGTGGAGCCTCATTACTAACTGTCGTGGGCCTCATGTGGCCCATGGGGCATGGTTTGGATATGTCTAATCTACAGGAAAAAAGTGATATATTCTAGCAACAACTTGTTAATCTCCCAGTCAAATGACATAAATTGCCTTTCAAAGGAAATAAAATAGTAGGAAAAGGAAGCCTGCTTAAACAAACAACAAAATACTTCTCTTCCTCCCTATCCCCAAAAAGCAAACTTTTTGCTTCCAGAACATCAAATGCTCCTCAAAGAATCAACAATATTTTTTGATGATGGAAGTATGAATAATCAAACATATGGATTACATTTCCTTAAATTATGCAGCACCTAAAATCCAGGAGGGGATGGAGGTTGCTGGTAAAAATGTTTTTCACATTTTATTAAAACCTGAAGGCCTGAGGAATACTTTTATGACTATTGCACACACACGCACACACACACACACACACACACACACACACACACACACACACACACACTGTCCAACTGTCAGGAGAAAAAATGAACATATTTAGCATTTTTTTCCCTACTCAAAGCATTTTCTTTGCTCTGGCCAGCTCCAATTCCTCAGCATCAGCTTCATTCATAGAAATTGGTAGAGTACCAGTCCATTTGGCTTTCAATTTCTACTCACCAGTTATGTGACCCTGAGCCAGCCACTTGCATCTCTGAGCTTGGGTTTGCTCTGCTCTGTTTTAGCAGGAATAAGGATCCACATTTCACAGATGGTGGCGAGGATTGAATGCAGTAAGACATGTGCACACACTGCAGAATCTCTACCATGTCAGGTGGATGTGAGGGCTGGAAGTGACCCCAGGAAGCCAAACCCTCCTCAAGAGCTGGTAGCGGTTAAAAACCCTGACTGCTCACCTTCAAACTCCTACTCTGCCCATGGTAAGCTATGTGTTCCTGAGCAGATAATGAAGCCATTCTGTGCCCATTTACTTATTTGCCAGCTGAAACGTTGCTGACAATAATAATACCCAGGTTGTACAGTGGTAATGAGGATGAAATCAGTAAATATTTATAAAGTACCTAGAACAGGGTAGTATTTGTTCTGAAAGACTGTAAGAGGGAGGGAGAGAGGAAGGAAGGAAGGAAGGAAGGAAGGAATTAAGGAAGGAAAGAAGGAAGGGGAAATATCCCACCAGGGACCTAGAGATGGTATTGGAAGGTCACATTCAGTCCTTGGCATGAGCTGTTACCTTTTCTAAGAGTCCTTTTAAAAAATACAGCACCCCTAAAAGGCACAGCACAGTATTCAGGTTCAATGTAGGTTTATTGAGCATGGACTACATGCAAGGCCATGCATTGTGCATCTAATAATTCATACTTTGGAAAATTTCTGACTCCTTGGAGGGTGAGATGGGGGAAGATGACAAAAGGGACAGAGAGGAAAAGGGAAGACTGAGGCAGAGACAGGAAAGCTGCTCCCTTCTTCTGGGGTTTTGGCATTAGACTGACTGGGGTCTACATGCTGCCTTTGTGTGACCTTGGGCAAGCATTCATCACTGAGTTTTACCTTTAAAAAATGGGGATAATAACCATAAGGTTGTCACATGGCTCCCATGACTGCTATGCTCCGTGTAGACAGGAAGTGCTAGCAGCAGCTTCCAGGGACCTGGAGCCAGCACTCAGCGGAGGAACTCGGCATGCCAGTTTCTCTTTCAATAAAAAGGCCATTTTTGTAGGGCCCGTGCTCTGCTCACTCATACCAAGTGCATTTCCTCCTTGTGACATCTCCCATAGCTTTCAGCCAGCAGTGGCCCAGTGACTAACTCTTCCTCCAGCGGCAAGAAGCCAGACCTGGTGCTCCCACTCCTCTTGGTCTCCCAAAAGCCCAGGTGATTCGTGCCCACCCAGGTCCTCCGAGGAAGCAGGGAGAGAATTTCAGCATTGGCTGCAGCAGCTCAGCCAATAAAGGAGGCAGAGAAAAGCTGGTTGGGAAAGGGAGACGACAAAGGCTCTTCCTGGATTCTGGCAGATGCCAAAGGAAGACTCTGTGAGTGAGTAATTCTGCAGGCTGGAGGCCAAAGGCTGCAACTGGAGGTCTGGGCCAAGAAGGCGGCAGTGCGGGAGAGGTGGGCGGCTGCTCAGCCGGATGGGGGACAGCTCAGGGTGACTCAGGGCCCCATCTCCTTTCCCAGCGTCTCTGTGGGCTGCATCCATTCAGAAAGGCCTCCCACGAAGAGGCCCTTTCCCTGCAGAGACTCAGGTGGCTGTCAGTGAAAGGGTGGTATGACATCAGTGAGTACTGCCTACAGATGACAGGTGGTCCAAGCCTCAGGCCACACAAGGCAAGGACACAAGTACCAGGTCTGCTCTCAGGGTTTTGGGCTACCAAACTCCCATGCTAAGGATGACAAGGGCTATCGTTATGAGAGCTCCCTGGGTCCCATCACTTGGCTAACTGTGAGCTGACTCCAAGGCCCTCATGAACAGCTATCAAGCATTACGATCTCTGGAGAGGACAGGAAAGCTGTGAGGGAATTAGATAAGCTATTTCCCCTTTCCTTATCTCCATTTCCCCATTGCAAAATAGGGATGATACTTGCCTATATTGTGGGTTATGGGGAACTGCAGCAAAATTCTAGGTCAGAATTTTGAGTCCAAAAGATCTCATTTGAGTCCCAGCTTTGCCTCTGATTCACTGGGTGACCTTGAGCAAATTTGTTAACTTCTCTGAGCTTCAGTTTCCTCATCTGTTATGGAGATCACAAAAGAACCACTTTCAAAAGGTTATAAAAAAGATTACATGAGATAATAAACCTGCTTCCTCATTTGTAACCAGTAAAAGATAATATACGTCTTTCTCATCATTGTGGAGAGTAAATAGCCTCTTTAATATGGCCTAATAAAGTATGTTTGCCTGAGGCTGTAGCCCTGTGGTGACAGATCCCTTCAGATCTCTGAAGCTAAGCAGGGTCCAGCCTGGTTAACACTTGGATGGGAGACTGCCTGGGAACTCCAGATGCTGTAGGCTTGGGAGAAGGACCCAGTAACCCATTCCCAAAAAGCAATCAGCCATTGAAAACCCTATAAATAGCAGAGAAGCACTAACAATAGTGTTTTGCCTGTTGTATGTAGGGTTGCTATGAGTCAGATACCAACTCAACAGCACCTAACAACAACAACAACAGTAAAGTATGCTTAGTAGGTTCGCAGTGAATTGTGATTATTATTATTAATATCTCCATCAAATGAATTATTATATACCAATTTATTGGTAAATTTTAAGGTGCTATATTTGATTAAAATGTGTGGTTTATTATATTTAAGTTCCTGAATATAGTAATTAGTATTTTGATGCTGACTGCCATTTTCCTCACATATAAGAATCTTAGGTTGAGTTAAGTGAGCAAAAAATCCAGTTGCTCTTATTGGTTCTGAATTTTTTTCTTTGGTTGGTTTTTGTTTTTTGAGACAGAGTATTGCTGTGTAGCCCAGTCTAGCCTCGAATGCTCTATGTAGACCTGGTTGGCCTCAAACTCAAGTCAGTCCTCCTGCCTCAGCCTCCTGAGTGCTGAGATTACAAGCATGCACCACCAACTCTGGCTTGATTTTTTTTTTCCATGAAATTAGGTTACATTGGGGTTTTCAAAAGGGTAAGTCATCTTCAGGAGGTGTAGGAAATGGTATCCTTGTCAATAAAGACCTCTGTCTTTATAAATAAAGAGCTGGGCCCTTTGCTTTAGCAGAGAATTGTAGTGTCTTGGTGTGGTACCTCTAGTCACTGACTGCTCATCAAGACCTCCAACTAGCAGAGGAGTGGACCAACCCTGCTTGTACCTTGGGGCTCTGGAGCCAGGATCCCTGTCTTCTCACTTATTAGCTGTGTAAACTTAGGCAAGATTTGCAACCTCCCTGTGCCTCAGTTTCCTCACCTGAGGACTGGGATTAATAATACTCAAAAACAACAGTGTCTGCCCATGGCTACTACAAAGAATCATATACAAAGCACTTAGGATAGTGCCAAGGCCATAATTATCACTCCCTACTGTGAACTCAGTTTTCATTTTCATTGCTGCCAGATCCAGAAAACACCTCCCCAAATTCAAATATGGCTAGTCTGTGGTAACAACTGAACATGTTTGAAGTCAGTGTCTGTGCCAGGGACAGAACAGAACTCACATATGGATGGGTATGAGGCTCTGGACAATGGACTATGTGGTCATCCTCTTGGATCTTGTCCACCATGATGTGAGGTAGGTATACTCTAAAAATCATAGTAAGGCTCAGAAGGGTCCTCAAGTCACAAAACTCTCAAGTAGAAAAGCCAAGATGCAGCCTAGTCCTTGTGATTCTCACATCACAGATCCATCTAGTTATACCATGAAGCTCCCAGGTGAAATTTAATTAAAAAGGTACTTCTTGGACAAGAGGATGAAAGGCCCTAGTCTAGAGTTATAGATGCTTGGTGAAAAGAGCATTCTTCTCTCCTGATGTTGGCAACTCTGTGGACAACTTCTGAGCCCTCTTGGAAGACAGAGGAGTCACAAAATTCCCTGTGCACTGGCGGGTCCCAGCTCCCTGCATTACCCATAGAATCCATGCCTATATTTATGGTAGCAACAAATGCAAACAGCTCTGAGAAGCCCTGGGTGAAAATCAAACTCCCCATCTTGGAAGTAGCAGAGAAGCAGTTTCTATTTCCCAACTTTCTCTGGATGTTTAATGAGTGAATTCAGCCCAAGAATTGAGAGAGTGGATAAGCATAACAGACACTCATTCATACATTCACTCATTCACTACACACACACACACACACACACACACAGAGTGAGCACTCCTCTGTCCCATGTTCTTTTTGAGTGTCGGGGATACAGAGTCACTGGCCCAAAGAGTGCTCCATTTACCAGAGGCAGACATGCACACAGTAGGTCAGAGTTGCTATTTGAATGGGGGAGCCACCGGAGGCTGCTGAGCTCACAGATGTCTGAACCCCCTGAAGGAGTGGGGAGGACGCCCCTTGAGGAGTTAGGGTCCCCCAGCACTGCAAGGGTTTGCTAAGCTGAGAAGAAAAGGAGGAATTGCCACCCCAGGGGAGGGAACAGCATGTAGAAGAACATGATGGTGCGAGAGAACTAAGCAGTTTTGTATGGTTGGAGCATAACATGAGATTGGCAGATTTGCCCATCAATTGAGCAATGAGGTAGTAACAAGGAGTCTTCATACAAATGGCCCTGAAAATGCTTTCCTCAGAGCTGCAATCTTATCCTTGGAGCCACAGAAGACCCTTAACCAGGAGGAGTGGCATGATCTGCCTCTACAAATCTCATCTGTTCCATTTCCTGGTTAGACCCCTAACAGGCTTTCTCAGTCATATTCATGAAGGTCCTTGCCATCTAAGAGCTTCCACCTATCCCAGGAAATTTGGTGCCAGTAATTATTAAAATAATAAGAAGCTTGTTTTATAGTTATATTAAGATTTCCTCTTGCAGTTGGGTGCAGTAGCACAGGCCTGCAATCCCAGCGGCTTGTGAGACAGAGGCAGGAGGATCACAAGTTCAACACCAGAGGCAGTCTGTGTAATTTAGTGAGACCCTGTCTCAAAACATAACATAACAAAACAAAACAAGACAAAAAACGAAAGTAAAAAAATAATGGTCTGGGGGTGCAGCCCTGTGGTACAGTTCTTGTAAAGCATGCAAACACAAGGCCCTGGGCTCAACCCCTAGTACCGAAAAAAAAAAATTTCCTCTTAACTCCGAACTCCTAGAAGACAGAGATGATATCTTATTTCCTAAGGTTTTCTCCATGCCAAGCACAACAGGAAACACACAGCAGCTTTTCCTCCATAAACATGTTGCAAGTGAATGAATGAATGAATGAATGTTTGTTTCTACTGCTCAGTTTACCAAGCACCCTTTCATACTCATTTACCTCTCTGAAACTCCTGTGAGTTAGCTATTCCCCACTTGCCATGACCTACTTTGCAGCTAGAAAAATTTGATCCAGAGGAAAAACAGATTTCTCATGATGGTGGCGACAATGTAAGACAACATGTGTGGCAGGTGCCATGAAAGGGCCCCATGACAAGACATATCCCACGGCACACAGTTGTAATCCCAGCAACTTGGAAGGGTGAGGAAGGATGATCTCAGGATCGAGTCCAGAGGCAGCCTGGGAAATTTAGCAAGGCCCTGTCTCAAAATAAAAAATAGAACAGGGGCTGGAGGTGCAGCTCAGTGGTAGAGCACTTGCCTATCATGTGTGAAACCTTAGGTTCAACTCCCAAGGACTCAGAAAGGAAGGGAGGGAGGGAGGAAGGAAGGAAAGAAGGAAGGAAGGAAGGAACAAACGAACAAATGAATGAACGGAGGAAAGGAAAGAAGCTAAAAACAGAGAAAAGGAAGGAGGGAGAAAGGAAGAACCCATGACTACTGTAGAATTCAGAGGAAAAAATACTCACTGCTGGCTTCAGGAGCGGAGGGAATCCACATGAACTGAGCCTTAAAGACCCAGTGGGCACTCCTGGCCTTCCTTCTCCCTACTTGACATCCCCTGGGGCTGACATTTCACCTTAATAATAATTGGTATCTGTTATTGTGCTGAGTGCTTCACATACATTATCTCCTAATCATCACATGAAAATTACAGCAGCAACTACTGTGTACTAGACCTGAGATATTTTGTAATTTCACCACATTTCCAAACTAGTAAGCTAGGAGCTAGGATTGAAATCCAGGGTTGTTTGACTTCAAACATTTCTCTTACAAATGCAGGGCCATGAATGATAACCTCCATTTCCAAGGATCATCTAGGAGCACAGAAATATCGGGGAGGAGGGGGTGGTTTCTAGCACCATTCCATTCCCATTCCACAAGATTGGCATGAAATTATTCCAAGAGCTGGGGGCAGGGGGACCAGGCTGCATTCACTACATAAGCATCAAATCAGAGAGAGAGTTGGATTGGAAGTCATGGTACCTGGGCAATAATGTCAGGGTGTTCCTCTTAATCTGTGCACTGTGACAAGCCAGGTACCCTCACTGGATGTTTAGTGTTCTTACTGTATAAGGAAGGGACAAGAATTCATAAATTCTAAAGTCATTTCAAACCTGAGTCTCCATGACTCATCTATACTTTCTTTTTTAAGTCTAGATGGGCCTTGGTTTTTCTAGAAGATTTTACTTATGTATTATTTTACAAGATTTGCCTAGCCCACATTTTAGAAATCTCATATTTCTCCCTGAGGGAGTCTTAAGAGGTTTTTAATTGGTGACCAATGTTATATTAAAAATCAAAGAAGAAAATAACTGTTTCTCCACTCTGGCCACAGAAAGAAAAACGATGATGCTAATCAAAGCACTGTCCCTTGTTTTAAGAGGCTCAGACACCTGCAGTGATCTCAACCCTTGCACCTGGCTTCCTGGGCTGTTCTTCTTTGGAGGGTTAGCCCCACAGCAGTGCAATTAAAGGGGATCCTCCCTGAGCCACCTTTTCCCCCTATGTAATGTGGGGATTTTCACCATGCTTGCTCAGCCTACCTCATAACACTGGTTTGTGACTAAAAGGAGAAAATAGATAAAGAAAGCATGGAGCAAATACAAAAGGACAAAGATGATCACGATTTTATTAGTCAGGATGAGACACAAAACTGGCCTGATGTGTATATATAGAAGAGAAAGAAATATGTTATAAGGAAGCAGCTCATGGGACCATGGAGAGGTCCCAAGATCCACAGATGATTTGGCAACTGAAAATCTGAGAGAGCCCTTGGTTTAGTTCCTGTCCATGTCTGAAGGTCTGAGAGGCAGGAGAGCTGATGGTATCGTTCCAGTCTGAAGGCTGACAGGCCTAAGACCCAGTAAGGACCGTTGTGCCAGTTTGAATCCAAATACATGAAAAAAAACTGATACCCCAGCTCAAAGACCATCAGATAGGAAATCCTCCTTAGTGTTTTTGTTCTAGTTAGGCCTTCTACTGATTGGATGAGGTCCATCCCCATTAGTGAGCACAATCTGCTTTACTCACTCTACCAACTTAAAAGTTAATCTCATCCAAAAACACCTTCACAGAAACACTATTTGACCAACTATCTGGGCATCTTGAGGTTCAGTCAAATTGCCACATAAATTTAACCAACACAACGATGAAAACCTAAGTGCAATGAAGCAGCCAATTTTTACCTACTCCCTGAAGTGTCCCCAGTGTCTAGAATAAAACTCTGGTACACAGTAGGGATTTAAAACATATTGAATGAATAAGGACAAAGAAAACTTAAGGCCAATGGAGAAAGAAACCCTATATACAACTTTTTCTATCAATAATTGCATATTTAACTCTCAAGAAATTGAAAACTTACATCAAGTATATGAGTTAGGCATTATTATTATCATTTTTCTAGATAAAGAATCTGAAGGCCAAAGAAGTTGAATATTCAATAGCTATATTATCTCCTGTGGGAGAAGGACCTGGCAATCCACTCCCAAGGCAATCCCGAAACAGCCATTGAAAACCCTCTAAGGGTTGCTGTGAGTCAGATAGGGCTTGATGGCACCCAACAACAACAACAACAATATACTATCTCCATTCTATAACTTTGTGAGCTTCTTTTCCTATCTCACCACTGACCACAATGTGAAATTAGGTAATCATTTGTTTAATCAGTTTTATTCCTGCCTCTTGAATGCAATGGAGTCCCCCAAAACCATGCCTTCCTGAAACCTGTGGATGTAATTCTATTTGGAAAAGAGTCTGGGAAGATATAGTTAAAGATTTCTAAATGAGATCATCCTGGATCTCAGTGAGCTCTACATCCAGTGACAAGTGTCCTTATAAAAAAAAAAAAAAAGGAGAGAGAGGGGGAGAGAGAGAGAGAGAGAGAGAGAGAGAGAGAGAGAGAGGAGGGGAGCCAGGCATGGTGGCACATGACTATAATCCTAGTGTCTCAGAAGACCAAGGCAGGAGGATCTCAAGTTAGAGCCCAGAGGCAGCCTGTGTAACTTAGTGAGCCCCTGTCTCAAAACAAAAAAGTGAAAGATGGGCTGGATGTGCAGTTCAGTGGTAGAACACTTGCAAAGCACGGGTGAGGCCCTGGGTTCAATCTTCCATCCCCCATTCCTGATCCCCCCCACCCCTGGTACTAAGGGAAAAGAGAGAGAGAGAGAAGAGGAGGAGACACACATAGGATGGGGTGATATGAAGACAGAGGTAAAGAATGGGATTGTGCTTCTGCAAGTTCAAGAATGACAAGGAGCGCTAGAAGCCCCTAGAAGCTTACAGAGGCATGGAATAGTTCCTCCCTCAGATCTTCCAAAAGGAATCAGCCCTGAAGACCCTTTGACAACAGACATACCTCTAGAGCTGTCAGATAATAAATTTATGTCATTTTAAGCCACCAAGTTGGTGTGAATTTGTGATGGCCGTTACAGGAAAGCAATGGGCCGCCCACCTCTGTCCCCACCTGTAATTAGATTTTAAGTTCCACAGGGCAGTAATAAATTTTACTTTGTTCACTGTTCTCCAGCTGGTGTCTAGAAGTGCCAGTTTCAAAGTAGGAATATGGCAAACACTTGCTGAATTGGTGAAAGTATGGCTACCCAGATTTCAGACGCTCAAGGGCAGAAAAACCCCGAGTGGGCTCCAGGACTCTTGGACCCTTTGTCCTCTGACTCTCACTGCACACAGTCCCCAGGACAAGCACCACAACTTTCTGTAAAGTCGGTTATATTTCTGAAGGTTTCACCTGGTAGGGAGAAGAGGCGAGGGAGGGAGCAGGTAAGGCTGTCCATCTCCCAGGTTATACAGCAGGCAGAGACTGCCTCCCTGAGAAGCTTTCGAGGTGGCCTCCATCTTTACTCATCAACAGGGTTCACTGGTGTATGAAACAGGGGCCAACAGGGTGCCCCACCCTGTCCTCATACCTCCCACCCACGCATGTCCCTAGCAGATCCTATTGCTCCCTTACCTCCTCATCCACTTAACCAACCTTTGCTCCAAACCTCTGCTGGCCTGCACACGTCCTGTTGCAGCAGCCACTCTGAGAAAGGAGCTCAGCACCCACAAGGGAAGCAGACCCAGAGGTCCTTTCCAACAGCAAAACTGGGTTGGAATCCCTGGTTATTCACTTTTGTGGCAAGTTACTTAATCTCTTTAAGCACCACTTTTCTTTTCTACAAATTGCTGTAATAAGACTTAGAGTTTGAGAAGAAGACAAAGCAAAAGGATGCGTATTATAGCACCTAGGATAGCATCTATTAAGTACTCAGTGCTCAAAATGCCACTTTCCCTCCTTTTCTATACTCTTTTCCAAAAAGGATAATAGATATTTTTGCATGTATTCATTCAATTTATTAAATAACTGTAAAGTACCTAACATGGAGCTGGGACCAGTAAGTGCTTAATTAATGGCAGCTGCTGTTTTTCACTCATTGAGCAATGATAGCATCTGTGATCACTTGCCTGGTCAGAGAATCAAAGAGCTGTAAGGGCACTTCTAGAGTGAATAGCCTACTTTTCATTCTTCAAGTGAAAAATAGAAGTTTAGAGAAAGTAAGCAATTTGCCCGAGGCCACACAGCAACCACTCTCAGCCTGCTGCACATCCACCTGATGACTCATCCAGCCTCAGGCACTGGTGAGAAAGCCATTCAACCAACACCTCTAGTACCTGCAGCACCCAGGGCAGCTCTGGCCACTCAGGAGGCCCTGGGGACCCACAAGGGCCCACCAGAAATGTGGACGGATGGAAGAAATTATAAGGCAGGCATTTAGGAGGCAGTTCTTTTCCAAATCAAATGCATTCTTGCCGTGCACTCTAACACTCACATCCTAAAAATTGTTATTTAACGTGCTCTCCACATCCGAACGTGACTCACCCTTTGAAATGGATATATGAGTGGTTACTGGCCAGTGACAGGACAGTGCTTGTTGGTAGTGCCATGGGCAGACTTGACCTCAGGCTGGAGGCCACCCGGCAGGCTGCGAGGTTCCAGGGCTGGGGCCTGGGCAGGGGAAACCTTGACCTTGTGGAGGATGAATCTGTTTCTGATACGGTGTGGCAAATTTCTAAATCTTAGCTGTGGGATGGCATTTGCTCCTCACAGAATAAGAGCAAAGGGCCCAGAAGGTTCCAATTGGTTGAAAATAGAACCAGCTGTTGGAATTCTGCAGTGCTGATTAGAGAAGTTCACTTCCAGGTTGCGGTTTCCAGTTGATTGGCGTCCCTCCTGCCCCTCACCCCACTCGGGGCTGTCAAAGAAGACCCCAAAAATCAAATCGTCACATCCATTCATCCAGAGCTGGAAACTAGACAGGGCAGGAAGAGGGTCTACAAGCAATAGCTTCCATCTCTTGAGTACTTACTATGTGCCTGACACTGGGTTAAGTGTTTTATAAGTATTATTTCCAGTCCTTACAATTATACACCAATGCAGGCTCTCCCAGATTTACAAGTGGGAAAAAAGTGAGGCAGAGGATAACAACTATTATTATTATTATTATTATGTTTATGTGTATACCTAACAGATACTAAGTGCTTACCATGTACTTCTTTCTTTAGGCACTTTACCAATCTTCTCTGATTTTATCATCACATCAGCCCTATGATCCAGGTATTATCATGGTCTTCACTAAATAGTTGAGGAAACTGAGGCTTAAGAAAGTTATGAAACTTCTCAACATAGCTCAGCTTAAGGGCCCCAGCATAGAGGTCTTAGTGTCTACACTGGCATACAAATCCAGGTCTTGCTGCTCATAAAATTAGTAATAATAATGATAATAAAAATAGCTTCCACTTGCTGAGAGCTTACTGTGTGCCACATACTGTGCTATTTTTTAATGTGTGTTACCTCATCAAATCCTCGTAACAATCCAGTGCTGTATGTTTTATTTTCCTGCTATTACAAATAAAGAAACTAAGACTCAGTAATTAAGAGAAGCAGAATTCAAATGCCAGTCCCTCTGACCTCGGAGGGCTAGTTTTTTAACCAGTGTGCTCTCTGCCTTCCCAAGCATCATGAGGGCTCACAGCATTTGGTTTGAGTTTCCAACTTTTCCATTCTTTGGTGTAGTTTTGTCATATTATAGAAAACTGACAGCTAGCCTCAAACTCAGCTCCAGGTTTGTTGGACACTCTTCTGTCACGCTTTCCAACATCAACTTTCAAAAGCCCATATAAAATCACATTTGTGATTTGAAATTTGCCATGTAAGCTACAGACTGTTAATTTAAACTAGTATTGATTTTGTAGACTACTAAGGATGAAACGAGTTTGATATTTACTAAGTAAAAGGAACATGAACTTTGTGGTTTTTAAGTTGCTGTGAAGAGTCTTACCAGAAGCCAAGGGCAGTAGTGCATGTCTATAATCCCAGTGACTTGTGAGGCAAGAGCAGGAAGATTGTGAGTTACAGGCTAGACACAGTTTGTATAACTTAGCGAGACCCTGACTTAAGATAAAAAATTAAAAACTGGGCTAGTGGTGCAGCCCAGTGGCAGAGCACTTACAAAGTATGTGCAAGGCCCTAGGTTCAACCCCCAGTACCACCAAAAAAGTAAATAAATAAAAATAATAATAAAGAGGCTTTAGAATTTTCCCCCTATATAAAGTCAGAATGAATAGTATCTTTGACAATGTAAACATTCTTAAATAGAAATCCAGCTGGCCTCAGCGATATCCTCTAAAGCAAGAAGGAATTGACATATCTGAATGAAGAATGTAATGGCTAATTGCTTCTCTTAGCAATCAACCCATAGATACTAAACACCTACTGAAATGTCTGTGTCCCCCAGGCACTGTCCAGGAGCTTCCTATAATGTTATGTTTATAGAATTTTCATGAGTATTTGGTATGAGTGCTCTTATATTCATGTGATCATTCACTCACCTGTAAATTTAATTAAATGTCTCTGTGCCAGGAACCATGGCAGGAACTGGGAACACAAGGATTCTCCAGAACCACCAAGTCTAGAGGAGAAGTGAGTCAAGAAAGCCACACAGAGGTCACCCCTGGTGCCATGGGAGCCAAGGTAGGCCCAAATCCAGGCTGGTTATGGAAGAAATCAAGGAAGTTTCCTGGAGGAAGTATCATCTGAACTGATAAGTGAAGGATGATGGGAGTGCATCTGAAGAGAGATAATCAGACACTTTGGGAGAAGGCATTGCAAAAGGCTCGAAGGGAAGGAACAGTATTTGCTAAGTGCTAAGACAATGGCACAAACCACTGGCAGAGTTGAGAGTGGGAGGCCTCTGTGAATTGTGGTGGTCAGAAGAGGCTTACTGGGGAAGCAGGGCTGGAATGTGGAGATTTCAGACATAGATAGGGGGTGGGGAGGCTGAGAGAACTGGATAAGTAAAGACACAAAGGCAGAGGTCACGTTCAAGAGTCATGCTCAAGAGAAGGCCCCATGCTGAGAGATCAAAGCACATAAGGCACCAACACCGTCATCCTCACTGTGACCAACACTGGCAGAGCACTTTCACACCCCTGGCCCTCGCTGGGAGACCATCTTCCCCAGGTGTCACATTTCTGCATGGTTGTGATCCCCAGACTGACTGCCTGTGGCCCAGACTATCTTTTCAAGGATGTTTATACATGAGCAGGGGGAAATACTGTCTCTCTGTAAAGCACAGGGCAGGTTTGCTTACAGCTCCTTAAAAAAACACTCAAGTTCCTTGAGCTCAGTACTAGCTAGGGTTCTCCTGATAGACAAAACCAATGGGATATATACAATTAAAAGAGGTGATTTATTACAGTGGTTCATAAGAGCTGAGGCAGAGAAATCCCACAATGGCCATGTGCAGGCTGCAGAGCCAGAGAAACCAGTAGCTGCTCAGTTTAAGAAACTGGAAACCTTGGAATGAGAGAGAAGCTAATGGTGCAGTTCCAACCTGAGGCTAGCTCAAATACCCCCTGGAGTGCCACTGATGCAGGTCCACACAGAAAGTCTGAAAAACTTGGATGTTCATGGGTAACAGTAGCAGGAAAATGCACCCACTCAAGAAGAGTAAAGGACTAGTGAGGGCTAGATTTCCCTTTCTCCCACTTCCTTGTTCCATTCAGCACCAAAGCCTATTGGATGGAGCCATCCACATTCAGGGTGGGTCTTCCCCATCAAGATCAATGGCTCACACTCCAATTTTCTTTGAAAACATCCTCAGAGTCACATTCAGAAGTGTGCTTCACCACTATAGCATCTGTGTTGGTCAGCTTTCTGTCACTATAACAAAATACCTGAGATAATTAATTATAAGGAAAAAAAGATTGCTTTAACTCACAGTCCATGATCAGACAGACCCATTGCTTTCAGGGCTTTGGTGCAGACTCCAAATGGTAATGGCAGGGAGTGTATAGTAGAACAAAACCTCTCACTTCATGGCCAGGAGAATAAATAAATAAATAAGGAATGAAGAGGTTTGAGGGCATGACTCCAATGATCTAAAACCTCCCAGTAGTCCCCACCTTTTAAAAGTTCCACCACCCAGTAGCACTACCCTGGAGACCATGCCTTAAACACATGGGTCTTCAGGGGACATTCAAGGCCCAAATTATACCAGCCTTTTGCAATCCAGTGAAGTTATCCACCAAAATTAACTACCACACTCTCATCTGGTCCTTTCCACATAGCCCCTGGGACCTGGGGCTCAAGGAGTGGGCATAAGAACATGCTAATCCTCTGATTACTACCATTGCTGTGAGTGGTAAGATGCTTGGTCTCTGCTTAGCAGTTATAACGTGGTGTCAGGCTAACCTATTTGCAAGTGGTATAAAATCTTAAACTACTCACAGTTCTTGATAGTCATGCTCTAAATGTTTTTTCAAAACAAACTTATTTAATCCTCTCAAAAATTACATGTGATAGAAATTATTACCATCTCTACTGGGACAGGAAAAAGAAGATAAAGCAAAAGTAGGTCAGTGTTGCTTCATAAAGCATTTTGTGTGCTGGATAAAGAGTTTGAACTTTATGCATTTAGCAGTCATGGAAGCATCTTGAACAGCAGAGGAAAACAGCATTTTCAAAAAAGCTTCTCTGGTAGTGATCTGTTAAATGGATTGGGCTGGGAGGAAATCCTGTTAGGAAACAGGCTCGCAAATATTAGGAGGTAGAACCCAGATCCAAGACAGACTTGAAGGATGGCCTAAATGTACCCACAGTGGAATTTCACAAGGCTAAATGTCAGGCCCTGGACAAGATTCCACAATGCCAACGGCTCCAGGAAATTGTTGAGAGACAGTGACTTAGCAGTGCATCCCTTGAGAAAGAAGATAAAGTCTTCCAGGGACCAGGCAGCCTGGGGTGAGTCAGCTCAGGGTGCACCAGCCAAAAGAGTCAGTGATCCCCGGCTGCATGTAAAGGCTAGGGTCGGGCATGCGGCAACAATCCAGCTCTGGCCAGACTCTGCCAAGTGAGCTGGTGTTAAGTTCTGGACCCCACACTTAGAATATGGCCTTAGCTTATTTTATGGAGCATGGCTTTGTGTCCGTGGCATCCAATCCCATCTGATCGCGGAAGCTAAGCAGAGTCAAGCCTGGTTAGTTCTTGGATGGGAGACCTCCTGGAATACTTGGTGCTGTAGGCTTGGGAGAAAGACCTAGAAGCCCACTCCCCAAACAAACAGCCATCGAAAACCCTATGCATAGAAGAGAAGCACTGACATAGTTCCAGGCTTGGTACAGTGTTGGGGGGAGTGCTTCAGTCTGTTGTACATAAGGTCGCTATGAGTCAGACCCGACTCAACGGCACCTACAAGTTGTGTGTCAGGCTCTGTGTCAGCACTTTACATTCCTACTCTATCTAAACCCTCAACAAACCCATGGGTCATTATGACCCTCCCTCTTGATAGATAAGGAAACTAAGCCTCAGAGAAACTTGCTAAGCTCTCCTAGCGGACAACAGGCAAAGCCAGGATTCAAGACCAGTGCTAGAGTATTTCTGAAGACCATAATTCTAAGCACCATACTAGCTGCTGCTTCCTGAAGAGTGCTGTCAAAATGGAACAAGTTCAGGGAAAACACTCAAAGATGAGAGGGGAGCTAGGAACCAGGGGCAGCAACACTCACAAATGAGGGCACAACCTGGAGATGCTACTCAGTGGTAGAGTGCTTGCTCAGTGGTGTGTGCAAGAGTGGGCTCAATTCCCCATGCTGCAAACTAATAATAATAATAACAATCAATTAACTAAAGAGAAGTCTGAAGGTCTAGCTCAGTATTTGAACACTTGCCTATCATGCACAGGCCTTGGTTTGCAGCCAGGTAGAGTGGCACACTCCTGAAATACCAGCAACTCAGGAGGTGGGGGCAGGAGCGTGAATTCGAGGCCAGAGGTGGCCTGCAGAACTTAGCAAAACTATGTCTCAAGATAAAAAATTAAAAAGGGGTTGGGGGGTGCAGGTCCATGGTAGAGTGCTTACAAAGTATGTGCCAGACTTGGGGCAGGGAGGACCAGCCCCCTAGTACCACAATAAAAAGGAAGAAAGAAAGGCTCTGGGTTCAATCCCCAGGGGGAAAAATAAAAAATCCAGAGGAACTAGCCACACAGACTGCATGCAAGCTATTTCCACAGGATTTGTGTGCATACCTGTGTGGCTGTTGAGAGCAACAAGGACCAATGAGTGCAGAAAAATCTGTGTTGGTGGAGTTGCCTCCCTCACTCTCTCTGCCTGGAATATCCTGGTGGATGTTGTCTCCTTTATGATTGAGCCCATGCCCCCACCCCTGAAGTCTTCCCTGACTGTGTGAGGCTCCTCCTCCATGCTCCCCCAAGCCCCAGGACTTCCTTCTATACACCCTTTCTACCCTGGGGCATAGTGTCCAAGCCCCCCAGGAATGACTCAAGGGCACAGGTGTGATCTACAGCCCAGAGATCCATGCTGGGATGTTGAATGAAGACAACCAGAGAGGATCCACTGGTAAATGAGAAAGTAATCTATGACCCTGGGAGACACAGAGGTCATGAAATGGACCCAGGAGCACTGAGAGAAGGTGGGGAAAATAGAGGCCCAAGAGAAAGGCCTGGGCAACATGTCCCTAGTCCTGGTGAGGCTGAGGGTATTCTGGAGGGCAGAGCTAGTCACAATTTGTTGGGCAGCTGCCTCCAATGACATTCAGGCTGGGGGTTTAGGGACAGGAAGGAATCACCTACTTTGGACCATCAGTGTTCCAACATCTTAACATCTTGTTCCTCACTGGAGACATTCCAGGTGGAAAAAAGAACCAGTGCCCAGACAAGGACTCGTGTTTCTTCGGTGCCTGGGGGCCAGCATGCCAGGGACGAAACTTTCTTCCCTCCACTTTGCATGCCGACTCAAAGAACAGAAAAGTAAGGAAGAAAGAAAAGAAAACAAATGAATGAATCAGTCCTCCTGCGCTTTAGTACACTCCTAGTAGATACCCAGCACTGAGAGATAAGTACCAAGATGAATACCAAGCAGCATCACTGGGCCAAAAGTGGACTGGCTGGGAGGTAAGCCCATGAGAAAATCAAGAGAAATCCCTGCTCCATTCCTTACAAACTGTGGGGTGTGGGCCAAATGATTTCACTTCTTGAAGCTTCTGTTTCTAATCAATAAGAGGAGTCAAATGAAGCCACCTTCAGTGGACTCAAGTGACAATTAAACCAAATGATATGGTGAAGTGGTTAGTTGGCAAATAACAAAAATGCCATAGATGTTCATTCTGGTCCCCCTTCCCTACCTGGAGCAGCAATAGGAGAGGAAGCACAGGCCTGGGGGGCAGATGGTGGGTGCACTGAGCGGGGTCACATGGTCTATCCTTTAAACCTGAGCTCCCTAAGGTGATGGCTATGAATGTGCTCAGTCAACTGCAAGGTGTTCTACAGACCTCAGGGATCATAATTATTGTAACTAATTCTGTTATTCAAAACATAAAACTTCCCAAGAGTGGGCTCGACCTGCCGCAGGCATAGGGCAGGCGTTCAGAGCTGCAAGATTCGGCAGGAAGAGGCTGAGATTGACATGGTCTTAGGGGTCACAGAAGTCTTTTGTGGAGAATTGGGACCACTGGGAAGAGCTTGGTTTGGCTGACTCAGGTCTCCAGGAGGTGTTGCCTGGCTCTGCCAACCTGGGGGAATGCTCTACCTTGGGGAAAGAAGGGAGTCCCATGGTTCCTGCACTTTCCACTCAAAGCACATCACCCTGAATGGTCAATTTGTGCTCTTGTTTTCTTGCAAATCATAAGATTGGGGGCCACGTTTCTCTACTACTTATCCCTACAGCCTCGAGCCACCCAGGGAATGCTGAATAGGTGCATCTGAGGAAACAGAGGGCGAAGGCACAAAACCAAACAGAAACTCCTATTTGAACCAAAGCAAAACTCTGGGAAGGTTTTCTGAGCTACGGAAGCCCTAGCAGCTCCTGGTCTCATGGAGCATTTTACCATGGGAAGAGTAAAACAGACTGCCATCCAGGATTGGTGCTCCATGTTTTACCTGTGCCAGGGCTGGGAGAGACAGCAGCTTGGGCCAGCTTGTCCTGTAAAGCAGACAAGGGCCATCTCATGTGCTACACTTAAGGTCCCCATCCCTTCTGTCACCCAGCACCTGCTGCCTTGCCCTGCTGTGCTGTAGGCCTGAAGGGCCATTTGAAGTCTGGAAGGGTGGTGCTCAGCAGCCTTTTCCTCATGACAGTGCACCCTGGCCCTTCTAATTAAGCTACTCAGTGACCTGGGAGACCAGGGTCACCTCCTTCCCTGTCTGCCTCCCGCCTTGAACAATTGTAGCCAGAGGGGCCTTTCTGGTGCCTTTTCCTTTTGCTGCTACCGACCAGAGAGAAGGAGTCTGGGTTTCAGGGCTTTATGGCTCCTCACCTTGTTCTCAGACCCTTATTTACCTGTTACATAGGGGAACTGGGAGGAGTAATTATTGCTCCTGGGAGCTTTGAAGGTCGACATGCTCTTTGGCAATAGAGGTGTCAAACATGATGATTAGCACCAGTAATAATTACTATTAGCAACAGGACTTAGCTCTTTCAAAAGGGGGAAATAGCCTGGCAATGATTTCCCAGCTGCTGAGGCTCCCTGCTCTTAAAGGGAACAACACCATGACAGCATGTGGTGGGCTTGGGAGTTGAGCCATGGGCCTCCTGAAAAGATCACAGGCCCACCCTGGGCAAAGATGGAGAGAGAGTGCTGGTAAGTGTTGACCATAGGCCTCTCATTGGGGGAGTCCCCCAGGTGCCTAATCTGGACCTGTCTCTCTCACCTGAAGCCGTCCTCTCCCTAGTTCTCTATATGAGACCATGCTTGTCCTCTTTGTCTTCTATTTTACTCTTTCCAATCCTAGAACTGGGCTGGGATTTAGCTCAGTTGGTAGAGCGCTACTCTGCAGTCTCTGAGGTCCCAAATTTGATTCCCAGCACCACAAAATGGGAGAAGGATGTGGCAACCCACTCCCAAGGCAATCCCGAAACAGTCAGCCATTGAAAACCCTATGAGAGTCACTATGAGTCGGACTCGACTTGACAGCACCCAACAACAACAACAACCCTAGAACTGTTGCACATGCTAATCCCTCTCCTGAGAAGGCCCTCCTTCCACTGTGACACTTCCTGAGCAGATGGAAATGCCTCTTTTGCTGTCTGCTATGTGCTGATGGGTATCCATATTCCTTTTGCAACGTGGATACTTACTCCATTTATGTCCCCCCTGCTACACTGGAAAGTCCCTAGGCATGAGTCAGAGTTCACCCACAAGCCAGTTCATTTCACTTCATTCTCTGTACTAAACTTGACAAAGTAAGTAGGTTCTCATTCTGTCCTAAATGTCTGGCCAAACTTAAACTCCCAGTTACGAATAGGTAACAGATTAGGTAACAGATTAGACAGGACCAGATTAGGCCTTATACTTCCCAGGAAGCTTGCATCCCCAGAACTGGAGCCTCATTGACAAACCAGAAGCCTATGGAAATACTATGTATCATTTTTTATTTAAATTCCATTATTGTGAATACAAATAGGAGTAACCATATCTGTCTGTGCTTTCTTGTCTTCTTGGCCATAAGGCAGGTCAATGGTAATACCCACTCAGCCACAGTGATTTGTTCAAGGCATGCACCTAACCCCAGCCAGGCCAATCACAGGACTTCCATTGGGCTTTCCTACCTTGAGCTATAGGAGCAAACTTTCTTATCTCTGATCACAAGCT
Source organism: Pedetes capensis (assembly GCA_007922755.1). NCBI lineage: Eukaryota > Metazoa > Chordata > Mammalia > Rodentia > Pedetidae > Pedetes > Pedetes capensis. The sequence continues at coordinate 36,342 of VMDO01018663.1, forward strand.
GTAAAAATGGAATCTTAAACTATACTTATGTTACTCTATGCTTTTCTGTGTATAAGTCATATTTCACAAATTAAAGAAGACTCTACAAACGTCGGATGGCAGGCATGGAGCTATAACAATCAGGTTGCTCGTCATATGTAGGAAGCTCATGAAAAGCAGCAGCAAATGAACAGCTGACAGGTAACAGGCTGGGGTGGCTGAGGGCAAAGGGTCCAGGAGTGTCAGAAATCTAGAGCTAGCCATATAGGAGGCTGGCTCCATCCTTGCCCCTCTTGCAATTTATCTGAGCATATAAAATCACCTCTCTGACTTAATCTAGATTTTGTTTGGGTTTCATTTACTTGAACTCACTGGCCATCAAGAAATAACAATAATATTTCCTATTTTATTTATCTCACTTTGTTCCATAAAAGACTTAAGACTAATGTCTTTCATTTGTCTTATACCCATTGATGCATGAGGCTGGGGGTTAGCTCAGTTAGTAGAGTGCTGTGCTGCACACTCTGAGGCCCTGGGTTGGATCCCAAGCACTGCAAAAAATGGGAGAAGGATCTGGCAGCTCAATCCCGAAACAATCAGCCATTGAAAACCCTATGAATAGCCGAGAAGCACTGACATACTGCTGAACATGGCACAGTGTTGGGGAGCATTTTGTTCTGTTGTACCTAGGGTCACTATGAGTCAGACCTGACTCATTGGCACCTAACAACAACAGCAACAACATTGATGTACAATTTACTACTACACTGTCATATCTCTCAATATAGTTTTCTCAATTAAGTATAGTTAGTCCATTTTAGAGCTAATGTAACAGTGAGGCACAGAGGATGGGGACTTGGGTTACACAGCTAGAGTAGCAGAGCCTGGACTAAAGTCTAGATTGCTATGTATTTCATCTCTGCTCTGCTAATAAGTCATGGCTACAACGACTGAGGGAGATGCAGTTTGACTAATTAGGTTCACGAGATTCCCTCTACTTCCTACTGAGGGTAACTATGCCACAAAAAGCACATCTTCTTAGTATAGTGTGTAAGTCAGCTTTCTGTTACTGTAGCATATACATGAGAAAACAAACTTATAAGGAGGAAAGGTCTATTTGGCTCATCATTTTAGAGGTTTCATTCCAAGGTCACTTGGCCTCATTGCTTGGGCTTGTGGCAGCACAGTACATCACAGCAGGAGCACAGGGTGGGGAAAGTCTGTTCACCTCATACTGGCTGGTGAGTAAAAAGAAGAGAACATGATGGATTCCCAATCTCTCCCTCAAGAGTATGCCCCCAATGACCTAACTTCCTTCCACTAGATCCCACTTCCTAAATGTTCTACCACCTCCCAACAGTACCACAAACTGGGGACAACTCCTTCAACAAATGGGACTCTGGGGGATATCCAAGAGCCAAATCATAGCATACAACACTTGCTATAAATATTCTTGAGGAATAATGAAAGCTGAGAGGCTAAAACTGGATGCAGTGGTGCCCGCCTGTAATGCTAGCACTGGGAAGGCTGAGGTAGGACAATCAATGCAAGTTCAAGAACAGCCTGGTGTGCATAGCAAGTTCTAGGACAGTCTGAGCTACACTGTGAGACTCCAAAGAAAGAAAAGAAAGTTAGAAGCTGACACAAAATTCTGGGTTTTGTCCATATCAAAATGATATATTGAATGCCAAAGAGCTGCCAAGAGCCTACCTTGATTCTAAGGAGGGTAGGGCACTTGCTCTGGGTCTGCTAGATGGAAAGATTAGGTGTGCTTGGGGAGGAAGGCTCCACTGAGGTTGGGAAAAGGCAGGAGGTAGGAGGGAGGAGGCTGTGAAAGGCTCTGCTTTCATCAGTTGAGTTAAATAAAAGGAAGGTGGGAAGTTGGCAACCACTTCTATAAAGCCAGACAGAAACAAGTTTAAGTCTGGCTTGGACCAGCCACTAATTAATATCTTGGTAAGGTACTACATCTCTTATTTCTCTGTTTCTTCATTTGTAAAATGAAGATAATAATACCTCCTTTCAAAATGTGCGTATGTAGGTGATGCATATTAAAGTACCCAACAGTGACTGGCACGTGGTAGTTGCTCAATAAATTTTTCTAACCCTTTACTGCTCTTTCCCTTATAGTAGTAATGTCCATGCTTTGTCCTCCTAATGATAATCCAGCAGGAAACACCTGTGTGCCCTGAGGCGGGTTAGTACACAGTGCACTGTGATTCCCAAAGGGACTCTTGACCATCTGGCTCCAAGTGCCCTTGCAGTCCTAATGCCTCTCCCTGTTCCTTCATTGCTATTCCATACCCCCTGGGTTGTTTGTCCTTCTCTGGCCAGTTCTCACCCTCCTAACTCTGCCTGCACCTTAGTGCATTCCCAGAATGTTTTCCTGAACAGTTTATTTGTCACCTAGCATTGCTATGAAAGAGTGTTGAATGGCATCCTTTCTGCAAAGAGTATTATCTCTTCCAACAGAGAAAAGGGAAGGAAGCCAAAAAGGAGGGTGGGGGAAGGTCTCCAGGATGGAAAAAGAATAGAGGAACTATAATAGACTTATTGTTTTGAGGGCTTTCCCCAAGAAATATATTAATAGCCACAGGAAAAGACTAGATTCCACTACACATCATATTTACCAATTACTATATCCAAGTTCTGTTTTTGCCATCTTCTCTCACATACCTCTTGCTCCTATAATCAAAATGCTACAGAACCTTCAAGGCTCAACAAAATACTTTTTGACTTGTATTAATTCATGTATTTAGCCAATACAGATTGAATTTCAGCTATGTACCAGAATACTGTGCCCATTGCTAGAAATACAGTGGTGAATAAGACAGACATCTAAGGGAAGCTTAGAGGGGGTTCCCCCTAAATGGTGATATTTGTCCACTCTCTCTGCTCCCATAACTATGTTGATGCTGAACCATAATTTTTATGTCTTTCTTCCTTCTTTAAAAACCTACAAATCAGTGTGACCAGCTTGTCTCCATTTGCTTGGGACTTGCCTAGTCTTAGGACTGAAAGTACTGTGCTGTGAGTAACTCCTTGTTGTTGTTAGGTGCTGTCGAGTTGGGTCTCACTCATAGTGACCCTAGATACAATAGAACGAAACACTCCCCACCACTATGCCATGCCTGGCACTGTTGTCAGTGCTTCTCTGCTATTCAGAGGGTTTTCAAAGGCTGATTGTTTCAGGAATGGTTTGGGAGTGGGTTTGCCAGGTCTTTGTCCCATTTTTGTGGTGCTGGGGATCAAACCCAGGGCCTCAGAGAGTACAAAGCAAGCACTCTACCAATTGAGCTAAACCCCAGCCAGAGTACCTACTTAGTCCTTGGTAAATAGCCCCAGTTGCTCCCTTGACTATAATATCAGTGTTAGAACAGCTAAAATGTTCTTTGAAGAAACTCACCCAAAGATTCATTCTTCCAATATAGATTTCACACCTAATTCTTACATCATTATAGTTAGTGGTCTCTATTTGATGTCATATCTTTCCCACTTATCCTGTGAGCCCTCTGGGATGGGAAGCTATGTCTTTACAACCTTGCATTGCTAGGCCCTAGCACAGTATCTGCCCATAAAAGAAACTTAATTTTACATAAACTATTGTGCTTATATTGAAAAGCATTGTAAGTTTGTGCAAAACAATGCTAAAGTACTTGTTTCTCCAATTTTAAAACAAAGGTTTCCAGAGACTAGTTGGGAGTGGTCAGCAAGTAACCTAATCTATTTGCAATCCTCCCACCCTTATACTCTCCCACCAGCCCCTCCAGCATGATGCATCTCTCAGCAACTGTGGAGCCTACAGGATGAAAACTGCACATATGCAGGTACCAGAGTCCCCCGGTCCTAGTGACATCTCTAGACATTCACAGTTACTAAAGACCTTCCATTGACTGAGTTGAAATGTAAATCGTGGAAGCTTCTGCCATTTGGTTATGGCCTTTCTAACTAGAGACACAGCCAAACCCAAACTTCTATAGCTGTTAGCCCTTCAGGTATTGAAGGGCATTTACACAACCTTCCTTTCACCCCATCCCACCACCCATGTACACACCTGGGATTTTCTTAACTATTCAAACAGTTCCCTCAACTGTGACGAAAGTAATAACATTTATTTTTTTTAAGAATCTTGGTCACTGTTCTCTGAATTTGTCCCACTTTACCTCCCTTCTAAAGTGCCTGAATCTGAAAAGTTCTCCAGATTAGTCTGATTAGTAGTGTAGGACATCACTTCCACCCTGTCTCTATTTTACTCAACTCCTAATAACACAGCCTAAGATCTTAAATGCCTTTTCCTTTTCCACTTTTTTCCCTAGTACTGTGGCATTGAGCACAGGGCTTCACTCATGCTTTACAAGCACTCCACTAGTAACCTGCACCTCCAGCCCATTTTTAATATATTTTTTTTTTATTTTGAATCAGGGTCTTTCTCTGGCCTCACACTTGTGATCCTCCTACCTCTGACTCCCAAGTTGTTAGGATTACAGGCAGACCCTTCTGTACCCAGCTTCAAATGCCTTTTTCTTTTTGTGTTGTGAGCCGTGCAATCAGATACCTGGCCCACTTTCAACACTGAATGAATAGTTGCTGGCTGGCTGGATGCATGCATGCATGCACAGATTCACTAGGTGGATGGAGCAGGATAAAGGTTGTTAAAATCAGACGCAAGGATATTTTCTTGGGTTGAATAGTATCCCCTCAAAATTTATGTCCACCTGGAACCTCAGAATGTGGTATTATTTGGAAATAGTCATTGCAGATATAATTAAATAGGTTAAGGTTCTACTGTATTAGGGAGGGCCTCAATCCAATGATTGACACTCATATAAGAGGAGAAAACAGAGGAGACATATGTGCAGAGGAAAGACATACAGGCGGAATACTAGGTGAAAATGGAGTCAGAGATTAGAATACTCAGCTACGAGCCAAGGTATGCTAAGGATTGTCAACAACCCCCAAAATCTAGTAAGAGACAAGAATAGATTCTCCCTTTGAGTCTTCAGAGAATTATGGCCTGCTTATACCAAGATCTCAGACTTTTAGCCTCTAGAACTATAGATGATAAATTCCTGTTGTCCTAAGGCACTTGATTTGTGGTAAGTTGTTATAGCAGCTCCAAGAAACCAATATTGTTGTTGTTGTTGTTGTTGTTAGGTGCCATCGAGTCGGTATCCAACTCATAGCGACCCTCATAGGGTTTTCAATGGCTGACTGTTTCGGGATTGCCTTGGGAGTGGATTGCCAGGTCCTTCTCCCATTTTTGTGGTGCTGGGAATTGAACTCGGGACCTCAGAGACTGCAGCGCAGCGCTCTACCAACTGAGCTAAA
>VMDO01018664.1:0-18219 GCA_007922755.1 Pedetes capensis
TGAGTGCTTCGGGATTGCCTTGGGAGTGGATTGCCAGGCCCTTCTCCCATTTTTGCGGTGCTGGGAATTGAACTCGGGGCCTCAGAGACTGCAGCGCAGCGCTCTACCCACTGAGCTAAATCCCAGCCCTTTTCCTATAATTCTATAAACAAAAGGTTCATTTTTAAACCAAAGAAGTAGGACAGAGGCAATATCTGAGTGAGAACAGTTCTTCCAAACAAAAATCTAATGGGGCTATCTCTGCCAATAAGCTAAGAAAAACCAAGGGGATAGTTTTAAATATTGAAGGCAGAGAAAATGTGTTGTTAAATTTTATGTTGTGTATTTTGCTTTTGCAATAATTTTATTGATTTGGGAAGATGTATTTGATGATGTAAATAGCATGAACCTTGATTACTCAACTCCTTACATGTACTTCATCTTACATTGCCTTGCCTTGCCTTGCCTTCCCTTTCTGTCATCCCTAAACTCCCTCCCTGCCTCCCTCTTACCCTCCTTCCCTTCCTTCTTTCCATGGGGAGACACCCGGGCCCATGGGTGGCCTGTCAGTGAACAACACAGGCTCAATGCTGCAACCTAGGGCATGGTCTCAGAGCTGGGTACTCAGGTCGACCCCAGGACCTGCATGGCCAGGTTCCAACTCAGAGGTTGTTACTCAGCCCTTTCCCTCTGTTTCCTCATATAGGACATGAAATCAGAACAGTTCTACTTCACCAGCTGCTATGAAGATCACCTGAAAGGTGATGTTTCAGGCTCTGATCCTCATGTGCTATAAACCCTGAAAGGATGGTGACAATAGTTATTAGCCAGAGAATGTCTGGCAGATTAATGATTAATGGCAGTAACAGAAGACTTACTAATAGCAGGCCACCAGAGAATTCAGGGTGAGGCATGCTGTTTCTTCAAGTCAGTATAGTTGGACCTGACAGTGTGATTATAATCTTTTGCCTGCATATATTATTTCCAATAACTTAACAAGTCATTTCATGTGCTAGAATGAAGCTACTTAATTAGTCTACCTAAATAATCTGTGGCTAGTAATCCAAGGGTGGGATAAATTTAAGGGTGAAATTGAATTTCTGGACATATCTGTATTTATTTGCATTCTTGTACCATATTCTAAGTTTAGATAGAATATCCCAAAAGTGTTATAAAGGTAGGGTAGGCCATTTGGAAATATCTAACTGGATATATAAAATCCAGTTCCCTCATTCTGCTGCCTTGTGCAATGGGGGTAAACAGAGATTATAATAGGAGTTTTGATTCTTGAGTTATTATTATTCTTTTTTTGCACTGGTTTGACAAAAGAACTTTTCAAAGGGGAAAATGATTATAAAATGTACAAATTGTGTCCATAAACATGATTCTCTTTTTGTTGGTTTAAAGTACTCTGCAGAATTTGCTCTCTAATCCAGCTATTAGAATAGTCTAATCCAGCTAATTGTAATAGTCTACATTGCTATGTCTATTTGCCTATTATTGTACCACTGCTGAGCTCTCTGACTTACATGGAGCCTTTTGGGGAAAAGTACAGGAAATATTTTTGATCTTGTTTTTTAAAGCCGCAATATAAAAAGTGTTTATAAACCTGGAAATAAAAACATGTATACATAAATAAAGTTACTTTTGTTAATCTAGAGAAAAAACTATATATTACAATAAGATATTTATATACATATATAACTTTATTATATAATAAAATCTATACTTCCAGTGTCAGCAGTGAGTCAAGATTATTTGCAATTATTTTATTGCTATTGATTTTCTTTTTCTGCCCAGAGCATACGTCCATATTGGAGATTTACTTTTGATCATTGTGTTTGCTAGCAATAGTTGAATTGGATAGTTCATTTCCCAGGGTGTATTGTGTGTGCAGGGATTGTGTTTTGTGTGTATTAAAAAATTCATTGGCAAAGAGTACAGATGCTTGTTCTTGGAAAATGCTTGGCAGATGTTGAGCTGAATCATGGTTATCAGTCGACTGATCTCCCCTTGTCTGGGCACCATTTGGGCAGAGGAGAGAATTTCAGGCAGTACCTTTTAACACATGAAGAGAGGAAACTCTGGGTGTGAAATTTGTCCTGCAGATATTCTTAGTATGGTGATCAGACTACCCCATCTTCTGAGAAGTGGAAAGGACAAGGATGAACTCTAGTTGCTCTGGGGGTCAGAATTGGATCATTAGAGGACCCACACCCAGGGGTGACAATTGGATCAAGAGGAGTGGACACTGTGGCATGATAGGAGTGGTGTCAGTAAGCCATTCTTCATCTGAAACTTTCTGTGAGTGGTAATTGTGTCATTTGTGACAGAAAACCATGGTGCCGATATAGACGCAGCCAATCTCTGAAATAATAGCTGTTCTCTGGCCAACCTCAGAAAGGATGTGGTCTGACATGGTAGTCCATCTTGCCTGTAATCACCAAGAATTGTCTGGGGAAGGGATATTGCCTCTTTATTTGAGATCACTGGTTAGCCTATTTATCCCAGTCCCTTTTGTTTAAATATTTTCTCTGTTAATCTTGTTTACTCTTTAACTGTGATCTTGTTCTGAAGACTGAATTTGGCTCTTGTCTTTTGCTCTCATGGAAAGGGAGGACACATACCAGCTGCTCTCCTGAGACATAATGGAGAAGAGCTTATTTACAGCCCTAATAATTCAAACATGCATCTATCAAAAAAACTCTAGAAATGTTAGTTCTTATTATTCTCTTATATTCTTATGGCACTTAGGTTATAAAATCAATGCTATTACAAGAAAATTATTGCCTTGCATTATAAATGATTTTGTTATTGTTGTTAGGTGCCCTTCAGTTGGGTCTGACTCCAAGCAACACTATGAACAACAGAATGAAACACTCTTGTGACACTGTGTCAGGCACATGATCTTTTTAATGTTTAAGCCCATTGTTGTAGCCACTGTGTCAATCCATCTAGTTGAGCATCTACCGTTTTGTCATAGATCTGACACTCTCCCAAACATGACGTCCTTTTCCAGGGATAGGTCTCTCCTGATGACATGTCCAAAATAAGTAAGACGCAGTCTAGCCATCCTTGCCTTCAAGAAGCACTCTGGTTGCACTTCTTCTAGGATGGATCTGTTGGTTCTTTTTGCAGTCCATGATATATTCAATATTTGTCCCCAACACCATAATTCAAAAGCATCAGTTCTTCTCTTATCTCTCTATTGAACATATAGCTTTCACAACCATATTATGCAACTGAAAACACCATGGCATGAGTCAGGCACACCTTCATCTTCAATATGACATCATTACTTTTCAGCACTTGGAGGAGGTCCTTTATAATAGCTTTTCCCAGGGCAATGTCTTTTGATTTCTTGATTGCTGTTTCCGTTGATGTTGATTGTAGAATCAAGTAAAGCAAAATCTTAGACAATCTCAGTTTTTCTCTCTATTATGAAGTTGCTTACTGACCCAGTTGTAAGGATTTTTGTTTTATTGATGTTGAGGTGCAATCCATACTAAAGACTGTGTTCTTTGATATTCATCAGTAAATGTTTCAAATTCTCTTCATTTTCAGCAAGTAACAGTTGTGTCATTTACAAAATGCAAGTTGTTAATGAGTCTTGCTTGAATCATGATTCCACATTCTTCTTCATAAAGTCCAGCTTCTTGGATTATTTGCTCAGCACAGAGATTGAAGAAGTCACTGAAAGGATATAGCTCTGATGCACACTTTTCCTGACTTTAAACCAAACAGTGTATCCTTGTTGTATTTGGACAACTGCTTCCTGTACATATTCCTCATGAGTACAATTAAGTGCTCTGGTAATCCCATTCTTCATAATGTTATCCATAATTTATTGTGATCCACACAGTCAAATGCCCTTCCATAGTCAATAAACCATAGATAGACATCTTTCTGGTATCCTTTCATTTTAGCTAATATCCATCTGACATAAACAATGGTGTCCCTGGTTTCATGCCCTCTTCTTAATCTGGCTTGGTTTTCTGACAGATTTTGTTAACATATGGCTATAGTCACTTTTGAAAGATCTTTACCAAGATTTTCCTTGCATGAGATATTAATTATATCTTTTGATAATTTCTGCATTTGGTTGGACCCCTTTCTTGGCAATGGGCACAAATATGGATCTCTTCCAGTCAGATGGCCAAATATCTCTTTTTTAGATCTCTTAGCATAAATGAGTGAGCACCTCCAGTGCTGCATCTGTTTGTTGAAATATCTCTATTGGTATTCCATCAATTCTAGAGCCTTGTATTTTGCCAATACCTTCAAAGCAGCTTCCATTTCTTCCATCAGTACCATTGGTTCGTGATCGTGTGCAACTTCTTGAAATGTGATCATCTACCAATTCTTTTGGTATAATGACTCTGTGCATTCCTTCCATCTTCTTTTGATAATTCCTGCATTTTTAAATATTTTCTCTCTTGAGTCCTTCACTCTTGCCAGTTGAGCCATGTATTTTTTCTTTAATTCTTTAAGCTTGAGAAAAATGGAACATGTTGGTCCCTTTTGGTTTTTTATCTTTAGCTGTTTGGACATGTCATTATAATGTTTGATTATGTCTTCTTGAGCTGCCCTTTGAAATCTTCTGTTTAGTTGTTTTATTTGTCTGTCAGTTTGTTGTACTGTGGAGCTTGTGAGTTGCTGTGATGCTGAAAGCTATGCCCTACGTATTACAGATAAGCATCAAGGTCATTCATGGTGGGCATGTTTTAGCTGAGCTTCCAGACTAAAGCCACCTAGGGAGAAGGACATGATACCCTACTCCTGAAACAATTAGCCATTAAAAACCATGTGAATAGCAGAGAACTCTGTCAGATATAGTGCCAGAAAATGAGCTCCCCAGGTTGGAAGGCACTCAAAAGATGACTGGAGTAGAATTGCCTCCTCCAGATAGAGTCGACCTTAATGATGAAAATGGAGTAAAACCCCTGGGACCTCCATTTGCTGCTGTATCACTACTCAAAATGAGAAGGAACAACCATAAATATCTATTAATAATTGGAACACGGACTGTACATAGTATGAATCTAGAAAAATTAGAAATTGTCAAAAGTGAAATAGTGCACATAAATATTGACATCTAGGCATCAGTGAGTTAAAATGGATTGGTATTGGTCATTTTGAATCAGATAATCATATGGTCTACTATGCCAGGAATGACAACTTACAGAGAAATGAGGTTGCATTCATCATCAAAAAAGACATGTCAAGATTTGTCTTGAATTACAGTGCTTTCAGGGATAGAATAATATTCATACACCTACAAGGAAGGCCAGTTAATATGACTATTATTCAAATTTGTACACCCACCACTAAGGCCACAACTGAATAAAGGGAAGATTTTTACCACCTTGTACAGTCTGAAATTGAACAAACATATAATCATCATGCACTGATAATTACTAGTGATTGGAATACAAAAGTTGAAAACAAAGAGGAAGGCCCAGTAGTTGGAAAATATGGCCATTGTAACAGAAATGATGCTGGATATTGCATGGTAGAGTTTTGGCAGACCAATGACCTTTCATTACAAACACGTTTTTTCACCAGCATAAATGGTGAACATACAGGAACATACAGGAACAAAATTGACTACATTTGTGGAAAGAGATGATGGAAAACCTCAATATCAAAAGTCAGAACAAGACCCGGTCCTGATTGTGTATCAGACCATCAACTGCTCATATGCAGGTTCAACCTGAAGCTGAAGAAAATTAGAACAAGTGTATGAGAGCCAAGGTATGACTTTACCTATATACCTCCTGAGTTCATAGACTATTTCAAGAACAGATTTCAATGATTAGACACTAAGAATTGAAGACCAGATGAGTTGTACCATCATACCAAATATATTCATGAGGAAAGCAAAAGGTTATTAAAAAGACAGGAAAAAAAGAACAAGTTACATGTCAAAAAAGACTTTCTGAAACTTACCCTTGAATGTGAAGCAGCTAATGTAAAAGGAAGCTATAACAAAGTTAAAGAACTAAATGACTTTGTTCTATTTTGTGTTGTGGCTTTCTGTAGACATGGTGAGTGTATGTCCCTTCCTGCTGGGTGCATTTCATCCTCTTACCTCTTCTATTCTTCCAGAGAACACCTACTGAACTTTCAAAATGCATGTCAAATATCACCTCATCTCTGGGAGATCACTTCTACTTTTATCATTTCCTATTGTGCCTTGATTGTGTGATATCATCACATTCCTCATACTTTATTTCTATGTCTGCTGTTAATTTATTAGCCCGTAAAGTCCTGGAAGACTATATGTATATCTTAATCATCTTTGCATCCCTAGAGTCTAGCAGAATGTATGTAGTAGAAGCTATATGAAGTCTTATTATCTGAATTCATCAAGTGAAAAAGGATTGTGGCTGAGGAGGAGACATATCATACGACATCTAAAACTGGAGACCAAGGTGCAAACCTGTTCATGAGAGGGTAGGAAAAAAGTGTGGAGAAAGGTGAAGTGCTTTGAAGCAAAACACTTGGTTTGGTATTTTATAAGACCTCTCCCATGGCCTGGCATTTGGGGTTACTCTGAGGTATCTGAGAAATAAGCCCACTGTGCAATTCACTTATGACCTGAAAGTATGAGCAAGACCAGAGCTTATGTGAGTTCTCTGTACACAGGAGGTGTTTGAAGTTGTACAGGTGGATAAGAGTATCTGAATAAAGACCCTGGAGTGAGAAACAAGAGGACATGAAGTCATGCCTTCACAAGGGAGTCAGAGGAAGAGAGGTGAGAAGTGAGCCAGCTGACAGCATGTGATGAAGGTGAAGGCAGTCATGTTCCCAGAAATATGGATGGTCAACCATGTTAATGTTGAAAGATTGGGTGAGAATACAAGAAATACTTGGCAAGACAGTAAAGTAAGAGGTGAAGAGCGCTCTGGCTTAACATGTCAAAATCCAAAACCTTCACCTCCCCAAGCAAGTTGCTCTGTGTGGGGAGTCCCTAAGATCATCTCCAGGTTTGGTGGTTCTCTAGAGAGCCTCCCGATACTCAGCCTATGGTCATACTCATGGCTACGATTTATCATAGGAAAGAACACCAACCACAGTCAGCAAAGGGAAAAGGCACATGGAGTCAAGTCTGAGGGAAACCAGGGGCAAGCATGCCAGTGTCCTTTCCCAGGAGAGTCACACGAGATGCACTTTATTGTCCTCAGTAAGGAGTTGTGACAATATATGTGAGGTGTTGCCAACCAGACAAACCTAGCAGAGCCTCAGTGCTTGGTTTTTTATTGGGGGCTGATCACACACACACACCGCTCCTGTCTAGCATGTATGCAAACTCCTGATTCCTAGAAGGAAAGCAGGCATTCAGCATTAACCAGTTGTTTTCACACTTCACACTCCATGTGCTTACTAATTAATGTCAGGAGACCTGACCCAAATGTAAGTCCCCAGAAGCCAGCAAGGAACCAATCTTGTAAACTGGACTTCCAAAGGATACAAGCATTGCCTGTCTTGTTAAGTCTGTTTTTGGTACAGGATATTTTTCTAAAGTTCCTTGATATTGTCAACCATTTTTTAAGCAAGTTAGAAGCTCAAGTATCATCCTTTGCCAGTTGCTGCTTTGGCTGACTAGGTGGTTTTCGATCTAGAGAGAATAATAAGAAAAGCTAGAACACATAGGTACACACATAGATAGATAGATTTTGGAATGCTTCCAAAAAAATTAACCGTGCATGCTCATTAGCATTTATAGGGCTAAGATACTGAAAAGGTGGGAAATGAAGGAGGAGCCTAGTATTTGGGGTTGTTTTCGTCTACCAAACAAAGGCAAAACCAGAAAACAAAAGTGGCACCTGAGAGGTTAAGTTTATGAGGAACGCTCACAGGTTCACAAGGCTAGAGGGGGAAACGTTGCCAGTGAAGGACCTTCTAAGGGGGAGAAGTTCTACAGTTATTCCAGGTTTCTGGTTGTTATGATGAAAATCTACACCTGTGAATAAGGATGAAGAGTAAACTCTCCATTCCTCACCAAAGACTGAAAACCAACCTCCAACTGGCTCAGTTCCTAACAGTAGCAAAGTGATTTGGCAGCAAATAAATTCCTTTCTAGAGAACGATGACTTTATTGTTAGGTGCCGAGGAGTGACGTACAATAGACGAAACACTATTGTCAGTGCTTCTACTCATAGGGTTTTCAGTGGTGGATTGGGTTTTGGGAGTGGGTTGCCGGCTCCTTCTCCTGAGCCTACAGCACCTGGTGTTCCCAGGTGGTCTCCCACCCAAGTACTAACCAGGCCCAACGCAGCTTAGCTTCTGAGACCTAATGGGATCAGATGCCACAGTGGTATGGCTGCAATGATGACTATATCCAAGCCTCAGATTATCTCTGCAGTTCCTCATGCACAATATTTGCAACAACAGTAAAATAAAACATAATACAAAAATACAATCCCTGAACAAAACCAAAAGACCAATCATAGAAACAGGCACACAGATAATAAAAAGAGAGTTATTGGAAGGCAACTTCACTTACCACTATATCACCAATGCTGCACAAAAAGTAGTTATTGTACATAAACATTAAATACCAAAAATTAACATATTCAAGAAATAAAATTACAGGATAAATAGTTTCAAAAGAGAACTAGAAAGTATAGCAATAAATTCTAATGGAACACCTATAAGGGAAAAGTAGAAATAAATAAAATTTAAATTTAATTAAATAAAATTTAATTAAATAAAATATACATTAAAATTTAAATTAATGAGCAATAATAACATCACAGTTGGGTGCAAAAGAGAGAATTGGTGAATTTGGAAACAAGGCAGAGAGAAATGAAGACTAAATATATAGGAGAGTAAGAACTATGCTTGACATTACAGAACTATTGGACAGATGTAATTATAGTTCCAGAAAAGGAGGAGAAAGAAAATAGATGGAAACAATACTTTAAGAAATATGGCCAATTTGTTTTCAAAAAATTGGAAAGCATTAATCATAAAAATCAAGTCTTATGAGCCTTGTACAGGATAAATACAAAGAAACAGTGGCTTGGGTTTATCACTGACATTTCTAAATACTGAACTCAAAAAGAGATATTAAGAGCTCTTAGAAATGATGGAAAGACAGATTAATTTGAAAAGGAACAGGAAGTCCAACAACTGACTTCTGATACAAAACAATGGAAGCCACCATAAAATTGAATACTTTCCTTAAAACCATGAAGTCTATAGCCAGGGTGGCATCTGATCTCATCAGATCTCAGAAGCTAAGCAGGGTCAGACCTGGTTGGTCCTTGGATGGGAGATGACCTGGGAACACCAGGTGCTGTAGGCTTGGGAGAAGGACCTGACAGCCCACTCTTGAAACCATCAGCCATTGAAAACCCTACAAATAGCCAAGAAACACTGTCAATAGTGCCGGACATGGCATAATGTTGGGTACTGTTTCATCTATACTGTACCTAGGCTCATTATGAGTCAGATATGACTCAACTGCACCTAAAAGCAACAACAACAACAAAAAAAACACCATGAAACAAAATAACTATAACATAGAATTCTTAGCAAAATATTTTACAAAATTGAAGATTAAACAAACAAAACCAAAAGCAAATGAAGAGAACTTTCCAGGAGTCCATCTGCACAAAGGAAAGCAATAGGAGGAATTTTTCAGTGAACAGGAAAACAATCCCAGGTAGAAACAAAAGGAAGAAGTACAGGAAGTTGAAGTGGAATGAGTATTGACTCCAAGAATATCAAAAATAATGTATCGAGATATTCAACATGCATCATGACTACAAACATGAGAGACTAGCACAGGGTTTTGGAGGTGAGTCAATGGAGTTGAAGTATACAACATAGTGGCATTCAAAATCACATTCAACCAGCCACTCAGTGTTGATTTTACATCCTGTATGTCTCTTGAATCTGTATCCTTCCCTGCATTCCTCTTGCCACACCCTCATCCAGGCCACCATCATCTCTCTCTCCTGGGAGACTGTAGCCTTGCCCCCTGGCCTCTCTGCTTCCCTTCTGCACCCCATACAGGCTACTGCCTTCCCAGCAGCTATATGGATCCCATGACAGTCCCGATAGTCACTTCTTCCTGATCCATCTCTTACTCTTACCCATCCCCCAAGGGCAGGTGGCTATTGCTGGAATGTTCCCTGACACAAGGCAGGGAGAAAGAATGAGGTCAGCCATTTAACTGATGACTCACCATAGCTTGTCACCTTCCTGGTGCTGTTCTGACCACATACCCCATCTGGTGTCCTCCCTTAGTTATAGGGCAGTTTGGTGATCCTCTCTCCCTTTTCAGATGGCCCTCCTATGTGCCTCAGTCCAAGGTCCCTGTCTTTTATCTGTATCCTGCCACTTTCTAGCTTCTGAAATTCCTTGCCATTTCTAGTTTAAGAAGGACTGTCCTTCTTTACCAAGGCATTGATAGTTTAATTTTTTAAATGAATAGAAACTGGATGATGACATGGACCTATGGCATAAGCTACTTCACCTTTCAAGAAGAGATGAGAGTTTTCTGCTAAAGCAACTCTTCATATAGGCTGGGGAAGTTGGCCAAAATATGCTCATTTATTTCCTCTCTCTCTTATACACCTGGTGGCCACACTCTCTCAGGCACAGCAAAGTCTCTTGCCTTCTCCCATGGGTGTGTGTCCAAGTACAACTACCAGCTTATGCTTTCTCTTCCCTGAGGAAGGCTCATTAGGACAAGTGTTGAGCATCACCCTGCCACTGGACTTGCTCTGGCAGTGAGTGGGAACCAGCTGCCAAAGAACCGCCATCTGGTGAGGGGGAGCCAAGTGCTAGAGAACCTCATCTTCCTGAAAGGAGGCTTATGCCCACAGCTACTCTGCAAGTCCCTGGGGACAGCTCGGAGGTTTATGACCAGGTGGCTCCTTGCTTCTTTCTTCCAGTGATGACATCGACTCCAAGTGCTCAGCTGAACACAGCTCCTTATTGTTTCGTGTGTCCTGGTTGGTGGAATGGACCCTGACTGCTCTGCGCACCTCTCTTATATTCCCTTTAGGGGCTAGCCAGGGACCAATCAGAGATTGCCACTCCATATGGGCCTTGGCCAATCAGGGGAGACATGCTAATTTGGGTTTATAAAAAGGATCAGTTGAGGGTGGTTCCTGAATGGTCCAATCAGGACCCATTTGGTGGTTTGGAAACAGCCAATCAGGTGTTGAGGGGTCTGAGGAGAGGAGCTGGACACCAGTGCCATCTTTGGAAGCTTGATGCCCAGGAGTTCTCAGATGTAAGGCAAAGGTTACTGCCCAGGGAACGAGTCTCAGACCTCCAAGCAGACCAGATAGACCCCGGGGCGAACTGCCTCTCTAGGCAGTGCCCTACAGATAAGGTTCCCTCTTCTCACCTCCAGAGGAAGTTACAAAAGAATAGAAAACCCCTGATTGGCCTCAGCTCTGGCACATACTCCGTAATCTAGCTTTCACCAGAGAGGTTATTGGAAACCAACTCAGCCATTAATGAGTATTGAACTTGAAATCCACTTGGTTAACTGTCCTTTTAGTGTACTCTTTTATTGACTAGAACGTTGAAGGAGAGGCTTCTGCTCATATTGGCCCATGATTAACATCTCCACCATCAAAAGGATGCCAATACAAATGATTCCTGTCTGCATGATCATCCTCCCAGAAACATTTCGCAGATTGCTCTTGTTCTTGGGCTCCCAGGTTTGAGGCACAGAGTACTGAGTACTGCAAGAGTGACGTAATGTGAGTCAGGAAGCATAGGGTTAGGTCCAGCACTCAGAAGAGAAGAACTCTGCAGCCCCAGGTCAGTAATGGTCTTTAGGCTCCCACTGTATACTGTGTAATGTGAGAAGCCTGTACCAGGTCAGTGACACCTACATCAGAATGTTGGTTAAGGGATGGTGGCGGAAGTAGTGTTTAGTTTGAAAAGCATATTAAATATTATATTTTCATATTTCAATGGCAGGTGTTCATTGTTTCTCTCATATGCTTTACAGATTAGGAGCTCTCAAAGCTGGTCACCACCAGGGATGTGCATTGAAAAGACTGTCAGGGTAGAGGGGAGCAGAGCAGGGAGGCACAGCAGGATCTTTGGAAGGCAGGTACATTTTAACATGTATTCAAAGGTGAAGATATATTTAAATCAGTCTAAAACAAAGGTAGGACTGGGATTTAGCTCAGTTGGAAGAGCGCTGCGCTGCAGTCTCTGAGGTCCCGAGTTCAATTCCCAGCACCGCAAAAATAGGAGAGGGACGTGGCAACCCACTCCCAAGGCAATCCCGAAACAATCAGCCATTGAAAACCTATGAGGGTCACTATGAGTCGGACCTAACAACAACAACAACAAGGACAAAACAAAGGTGATTGCTCAGCTGCTAAGGTCCCTTTCAAACCTCACACGGTGACTCTCTGTATACCTCCTCTACCCGGGGCGAGGGGATTATTTGGCAGCCGTGTGCAAAGGCCATGTACAGACTAGTGGGGTCTCCTCTTCCCCAGCTGCTCTTCTGCAAATGAGGCTGACAGAGTAAGCTGCCCACAGCCCAAAGGCACCAGCTCCTCCTGGTCTCCAGCCCAGATCCAACTTTGATTTTTAATAGCAAGATGGGGTCTTAACACACAGACCTTCCCACTCTTTCAGCTGGAGGTGGATGGCCTGAGTACAAGACAGTGAGAAAGGAGATGAAAACTGGGCTCTCTTTTTTTTTAACCTTATGTTACTAGCTTTTAGCAAGTGAAATGGACTTGAAGGAGGCCTGTTTTCTCTTGATGGATTTGCCAGCCCCTCCTGGTAATCAGGTTGCCTGGACCTGCTCTGCTCTGTCCTCTGGCAGTCTTTTTCCAAGCTGGTGAGACCCCGAGGGGGACCTGCCTCTGGCAGGCTGTTCCCGGTTGATCAGCACTATTTGTCCATGTGCTTTTTTACGCCCCTTGAGGATGGCGCGTGGCTGAGCTCAGTTCTTCCCCCTGTGCCTGTGTGTGTGTTAGCTCTGGGCTGAGGACCCCTCATGCCTGGCTGCCCTGAATGTGGCCCAGGGAGGATTTTATAGCAAGAGTTCAGGCCAAGCTGGGACCAGGGAAGGAGCTGAGAGAAGCCTTGTTTCTCCTATAAATGCACTCTCTCCCCCTAAGTTTGGGAGGGGAAGGAGGGATCCCCAGGAAAGCACAGGGCGTGCAGCAGTGAAGTTCTCCCTGCTCACGCTCCCCCATCTGCCCCGTTCCAGGGCTGCCTTCCCGAGAGCCTGCACCGCTGACCGCAGCTTCTGGACTCTTTCCTTCTTCCAAGGCACCCACGTGGTTGTCTACGGGCTGTGCAAGGGAAACTCCAGAGAGAACTCGGAAATGGGTGCTTTGTCTTCTCCACTATTCGCCCAAGCTATTTCTTCCAGTGTGGTGATGACAGTGCTGTACTTCCCTGAACAAACACTTATTGAGCAGCTACTATATTCTGGTACGATTCCAGGCAATATTCCAGGCAATGGCTTTATGTCAATGATCCAGACAGACAAAAATCATTGCCCTCAGGGATGTTATATTCTCATGGTGACACAGATAAGAAAGCACGGAAGTAAAAAACTCACGTGGGTGGAGGGAGAGTCAGTAAAGTAGTGAGTGGCAGGGGCTGGGGTAACATAAGGGGTTGGTGGAGACTGCGGTGAATCTAAAGGAAGCAGAGCCTCTCTACCCACATGGAGGAATGCTGGTCCTTTGCATTTCATTTCAAGAAAAGCTGAAAGTGTGGATTTCTGAAGTATAAAGTTGACTATATTTTAAGTGGGCTGGGATTTGGCTCAGTTGGTAGAGTGCTGCGCTGCAGTCTCTGAGGTCCTAAGTTCAATTCCTAGCACCGCAAAAATGGGAGAAGGGCCTGGCAATCCACTCCCAAGACAATCCCGAAACAATCAGCCATTGAAAACCCCATGAGGGTCGCTATGAGTCAGATACCGACTTGATGGCACCTAACAACAACCAAATATTTTAAGTGTTGGTAACTAGATTGAAAGTCTTAAAACATTATTAATATTATTCCTGCTGTTGTTAATTTGTGGTACTTTGGGCTTGAATCCAGGCCCTTGCACATACTTTGCAAGCACTCTATCACTAGGCTGCACCACCAGCCCATTTTTTAAATTTTTTATCTTGAGACAGGGTCTCATTAGGTTATGCAGGCTGCCTCTGACCTCAAACCTGGAATCTTTCTTCCTCCACCTCTTGCGTTGCTGGGATTACAGGTGTAAACCACCATGCCCAGCTCTTAAAAGCATTATCTAATAGCCAAATCCAGAAAGAGATAAACCACAAAAGAAAAAAAATTCCACCTTTGTCATATTCTTCCCACTGTAGTCCATCTGCAGCTTCTACGATCTGAGTTTGATAATAAAAATGGGCTCTGATCTTCAGATGGCTGATGGGTAAAGGAACTGTTTCTTGAGATGCAGCATTCAGATCGTCCTGTGCAGGAAGCCCCGTTGGCCGATGGCCCTGTGTTCTGCACATTCTTAATCACACCATGTCTGCAAGGAGACCACCCCTTTCACAGGCTGTGGCCGGCCAGTGGCTGAGCAAGGACTGGTATTGAGACCTGACCCTGAGCTCCCACAATGAGTGGCTTTGTTTCCAGGATTGCCCAGAGACCTACAGACCACTCTTCCTGAAATTGGAGACTCTCCTCCAGTCTTCCACCCCTCTCTCCTTCTATAGTGTCAGACCCACCTTGGTGGGAAGGCTCCTCCTAACTTCTGCTCTTTCTCCGCATCCAGTCTGTGTTGTTGTTGTTGTTGTTGTTGTTGTTGTTGTTGTTAGGTGCCGTTGAGTCAGTATCTGACTCATAGCTACCCTGCGTACAACAGGTGAAACACTACTGTCAGTGCTTCCCTGCTATTTATAGGGTTTTCAATGGTGGAAGTGTATTGGGAGTGGATTGCCAGGTCCTTCTCCCAAATACCGTCTCTAGCAGACCTGAATTAACAAAAGGCACCTGAATGTTCTGATGGAACGGGATCCTCTTTCCCAGACCTTAGCTTGCTATTTCCTGTTTCTTTTCCTCCTGTCTTGTGATTGGATACAATTGATGGTTTGAAAAGTGCTCCGAATCTGGGTATGTGAGCGGTGGGTAAGAGACTGGCTGGAGTCTGAGGTGTGAGCAGGTAAGAGGACAGGGCGGTGACATGCTTTATGTGGTGGGGACAGCTTGGGCTAAGAGGCTGCAGGAGCAGGGCAGCCTCAAATGTATAGAAAAATGTTATTTGGCCTTTTCCGTGATAAATAGCTTTGGCACCTGCTTCCTGAAGGATTCAACTGAGCTACTCAAATATTGCATCTCGGTCCATCCTTTCTGCATTTCCTCTTCTGATTACTTTCCTCCCTCTCTGTCCTCCTCCTTCCCCTCATTTCTATTTTTTTCACTTAAAACAAAATGTGCACACACTTCAAGCTTAGGGCCCTGTTAGTTCACAGCCTGCCAGATGAGATATTAGATTGGTAGTAGCAAAAAATGATGGGATTGTTGAATGAATATTTCACAACAATACGCAGGATACTCTCAGCGCTTTTACACTGATGTATTCTATTTTTATTTGTTTAGTTTTTCACTGACTCCTGAGAGTGAGGTCATAGTTGTCCTTTTGGTTGTAATGTGTGACTTAGAACTCACTTGCTACAGTATTCATGGGCTGCCATCCAAACAGCAAGGAAACTGTTGTTAATATGTGTTTGTTGACAGTTGCTGAAGTGATCTGTTCAATTCTGAGGAGGAGACAGCCAGCACTTGAGGTTTCTAATGGGCAGCTTTTATCTGGTACCTCTGCAGGACTCAGGACAGAGCAATGGACGCTCCCCACACCCTCAGGTGACAGCAGATCTGTGACATGCAGGCGCAGAGTGCAATAATCAATGGGGTATTATAAGCCAAGCTATCTGGGGCACTTATAACAATTTGAGAAAAAGACACCCTAGAAGGCATGCTGAATTTTCAATTCTTCAGTGATGATCAACCTGCCCTATGAAAAACAAAATGTAAAACCAGGTGTGGTGGTGCTTGCCCGTAATCCCAGTGACTCGGGAGGCGGAGGCAGGAGGATCGCAAGTTCGAGACCAAAGGCAGTCTCCATAACTTAGTGAGACCCTGTCTGAAAAAAAAGTTTAAAAATTGGGGCACTTGCGAAGTATGCAAGTGCGAGGCTCTGGGTTTAACCCCCAGTACCGCAAAAAAAAAAAAAAAAAAAAAAAAACCCAAAAGGTGGTTTGTGAATGGAGGAGTCTGTTGCCTCACACAAAGCCCTTGTGGTAGTTAATTCCTCCAGCCTTCTCTTTCTGCAGACAAACATCTAAGCTACCACGCTGTACCTTTGTTTTGTTTTATTTCTTTTGTGGATTTATTTGTGATGATTCTACTCTGGGTTATATGGAATTGTAGATGTGTTTTGGAGGCCAAAGGGAGTGGCTGAAATAAGACCAGGCCTGCTTCTGGATGGGGATTTAATTGTCTCTGGTAGGGAAGAAAACCATTTTAATGAAAAGGTTTTGAACTGGGAGGGAATTAGTGAAAAACCACTTAAAGCAAGACTGCTATTTTTCTTGCATCTGACACTTTAAACACAGCCATTAAGCCCATCTACTTCTTAGTGACTGAGACATGAAAACCAGCCGCAACACCACCCAGCACCCAGTTGTGCGAGGGAACCCATAGTTTGCTGGTTACCTACCAATTCTCCTTGCATTTCCAAGAGATATTTCCTTTTTAAATTATTGTCTTTGTTTTAGTTTGAAATATCCATATAGAAAAGTGCATGCATTGTGTACACACTGTAGTTAAATGAACGCTTGTGAAGCTTGTTGTTGTTGTTAGGTGCCGTCGAGGTGAGTCTGACTCATAGTGACCCTATGTACAGCAGATTGAAACACTTCCCGATTCTGTGCCAGGCACAAGATCTTATTTATGTTTAAGCCCACTGTTGCAGACACTGTGTCAGTCCATCTGGTGGAGGGTTTTCCTCTTTTGCGTTGACCTGCCACTCTCCCAAACATGTCTTTCTCTAGGGATTGACCTCTCCTGACT
Source organism: Pedetes capensis (assembly GCA_007922755.1). NCBI lineage: Eukaryota > Metazoa > Chordata > Mammalia > Rodentia > Pedetidae > Pedetes > Pedetes capensis. The sequence goes on from VMDO01018664.1 coordinate 17,026, forward strand.
ACATGCCCAAAATATGTAATGTGCAGTCTGGCCATTCTTGCTTCCAAGGAGTGTTCTGGCTACACTTCTTCTAGGACAGATCTGTTGATTCTTTTGGCAGTCCATGATATATTCAATAGACTTCTCCAGCACCATAATTCAAAGCATCAATTCTTTTCCTATCTCCCTTGTTCAGTGTCCAGCTTTCACAATCATATGATGCCACTGAAAATACCATGGCATGAGTCAGACGCACCTTCATCTTCACTGTGACATCTTTGCTTTCAATACTCTAAAGAGGTCTTTTGCCATGGCAATGTGTCTTTTGATTTCTTGACTGCTGCTTCCGTGGCTGTTGATTATAGAGCAAAGCAAAGCAAAATCTTGGACAACCTCAATCTTTTCTCCATTTATTGTGAAGTTGTGTGCTGACCCAGTTGTAAGGATTTTTGTTTTGTTGATGTTTAGTCACAACCCATATTGAAGGCTATGATCTTTGATCTTAATCAGTAAATGTTTTAAATCCTCTTCACTTTCAGCAAGCAGAGTTGTGTCATCTGCATAATGCAGGTTGTTAATGAGTCTTCCTCCAATCCTGATGCCGCATTCTTCCTCACAAAGTCCAGCTTCTTGGATTATTTGCTCAGCATATAAATTGAAGAAATATGTAAAAAGATACAGCCCTGATGCACACCTTTCTCAACTTTAAACCAGGCTGTATTTCCTTGTTCTACTTGAACAACTGCCTCCTGGTTTACATACAGATTCCTCATGAGCACAATTAGGTGCTCTGGTATTCCCATTTTCCAAAGTGTTATCCATAATTTGTTATGATCCACACAGTCAAATACCTTTGCATAGTCAATAAAACATAGATAGACATATTTCTGATATTCTCTGTTTTTGACTAATATCCACCTGACATCAGCAATGATGTCTCTGGTTCCCCATCCTCTTCTGAATCCCGCTTGATTTTCCGGTAATTCCCTGTCTATATACTGCTGCAGTTGCTTTTGAATGATCTTTAGTAAAATTTTGCTTGTGTGTGATATTAATTATATTGTTCGATAGTTTCCACATTCAGTTGGATCCCCTTTTTTGGGAATAGGCATAAATATGGATCTCTTCCAGTCAGTTGGCCAAGTAGCAGTTTTCCAAATCTGTTGGCATAAACATGTTAACACCTCCAGTGCTGCATCTGTTTGTTGAAACATT